>APFE031439064.1:0-41660 GCA_000404065.3 Pinus taeda | reverse complement strand
AATATTCAAACTAATATTAAAAATATATAATAACCTACACTAATTTTTATTTACTCCACTCATACGTTAATATATTTAAACATATTAAATTAAACCCATCACACCATTCATTAATATATGAACCATTTTAAACCATGAATGGAGTTATTAGCATTGAAGTCAAAGATTCGACTTATCGCATCGTCGGAGGAGAGAGTGGTGTCGGGTATATAACTTATACCAAATAAAAATTCCCAATGCGATTGAAACGATTAATGCTCCATTGTACTTTGGTTATCGGCGATCGGAGGTATGAAGGGATATCGGGACTTCGCATCGGGGATGAGCAATGAGTTTTGAAAATGTGTTGCGAATAAAATTTGCGATGCGTTATTGCATAAACTCCCGATGCGATATATATTATTTATTTATTATTTATATTAAACTTTGAATTTAATTTAATTAATTTAAACTTTAATTAAATTAATATTAAATTTTTAAGTTGTTTATTGATTTTATTTAATTGAATTTTAATAGCGTAAATTATCTAAACTACAGCCACTAGGGTTCAGGTTTTTAATTTAGATATGATTGGGAAATAGAGTGAGTTTTCTTGAAACCCGATATATTAAATTTGCTGCATGACTAAAAAATAAAAAATGTTAGTAAAATGCTACGGTTAATATTTAAATGAATGCCTATTGAACTAATTTATTACAAAAGCAATATTACATTTATACATTTTAACCCAGCTAGATAAAATGATGAATTCAAAAGATTCCATTTCAAAACCAGTGGACCAAATGAAAGCGAAACAAGCGTCAATGGAGCTTGTAAAAAATCATTAACAAAGCAATCAAAACAAGAATCCAAAGAAAACTAAAAATTAACAAAAGCGTAGGGCAATCAATTAAAATAAAAATCAAAAAGGTGCTTAGCCAAAATTTTATAGAAAGGGTCCCCATTATTCGAAGCGGACGCATCAATAATGGGGGGTGTTGTGTTTTTACCACAACAAGACCACAAAGAGATCTGCCATCCGAGACCACAGAGAGATCTTCAAAATTCTCTCTATAATTAATCGTCGAAACCTTAGAAAATATGAACTTCTGTAAGTCCATACTTCATTACTGAAAATTTAGAAGAAGTTTGAACTTGTCTTATGCTTCTGTCATCCAAAATCACATAGATATGCGAATATTTTCACTGTGGAAATGTGAATTATGATCACGCCTATATATAATAGTTTCCCTCTGTAAATAAGCCAACATGATATCTCAAATAGATTTGTCTCCATATGGGCTAAGCTGACATTAGTTTCTACATCTTCTTAAGGCCGATATGAAAAGGAGAGTTCGTGCTTGTCATTGGAGGGCTTCTAGACAATCATATTGACTCAAATACTTTTGATACATGCCCAAGAAGGGTTATTCATACATGAAATAGACTCTTTGAATTTTAATGACCAATCCTAAGGCTCTTAATGGAAGACATCTAAAAATAAAATCACTTGCTCATGAAACCCATGAAGCAAGGCTTGCAATAATAATTTTATTTTCTTCATTACATCATTTACAAAAGTCACAATTACATGTCATTATGAATACTAAACCTAGTTACATTTTTCAACAATGTATTCCCCTAAGGTTAGAAACTGTGCGTTTGAGAGTTAAGTGACAAATACTATAGCCTGTGGGTTATGTTATACATTATTGAGTCGATTTACAATGGAAGTCTGCACATGAAGTCCCAATTGTTGTGTGGTTTTTAATGACCCTTTGCTATTTTGTTTCCAAACCTATGAGGAGTGTTCTCTGTGTTTTTGGAGTGTGAAGTCATAGAATTTATAATGAATAGGGTTCTTTTATAGCACCCTTAGTGCCTAGTTTTGGGAACGATGTCAAAAATCCCTTTTTTGACTAGATTTGATTGGCATATGTGTTAGTTGTGTAATCTTGGTGAAGAAGGGCATAATAATTTGATGGTTGAGTTAAGGAACAAGTTAACGACGTGTAGAAGTGACTAGGAACTTAACCGAGTCATTTCACCTCCCTGGAATACGAAATGACAGAGTTCTGGAAGTGTTGGAAAATTATTTCACATCGCCTACAGGTTTTTAAAAGAGCACTAGAAAAATATTTCACAGCTCCTACAACAAGCATTTTCATGGTGACATATGAGCCTTTGGAAGCTTGTTTTCACATGCTAGTTGTTCCATTTGTTCAAGTGAATCCCATGTGAATTGAATGAGGTGAAGAAAAGGGTTGGGAGACTTGAGAGAGATTTCTCATGGCTTTTGGCAAAGAAATTCACATTTTTATTTGACTACATATTTTAAAATTCTAGAATGTGTGTAAATAAGAGCTATGAGTATTTTGTTGGAGTATCCGAGGTTATGCACAATCATGGTAACCCGACCTCCCCCCATCACCATGTTTATTTATTTGTGGCATAAATCATGGAATTTCACCATTATATATTACTAAATAATAATAATAATAAATGTAAAATGAATTCCTTAACACTTGATTAACTTTAGAAAAAGGGGAAGGTATTTATTTGCATGAGAGGTGCTTTCACCATTAAATATGGATCAATATGAAAAAATATTTTAGATATGATAGCAATAAATAAGAAATTCTTATAAAAAATGATAACAATACCACTACTTATAAAAAAAATCAATTCAAATTGTGTGTATGTGTGTGTGCGTCTATGAATTGGATTTACCTATGGTGGTTAGGAGGAATGATTAGGATCCTCCTTACCTAGGTTCACTTCCAACAAGTGACATGATGACCTTTGATGTAACGTATTTGAGCCTTATCGTTGAAAATGAATAATCCCTACAAGAATGGAACATGTATATTCCTCATATGGAATATAAATATATTTTACACACACATACACACACACATATAAACATTGCTAAAGTTGAAAGTACATATGGTCTCTTATATTTAAAAACATTCCATCCTACACTCACCCATAATCTATGTATTCTCAAAATTTTAAAACTTAGAGAGGTCATCATTAGCTCCATTCACTAATTATCGAAATGGATTTGGCTCCAACATGTATGTTTTACATTCATAATGTGTTTCAATGAATGTTAGAGATTATCGTCACATGCATATTAAATTTAGGGAAAATTTCACATATTCTCCAAATTTATTATTTGACACCAATATAATTATATATATATATAATTGAAAAAGAATGGAATCCATCAACATAATTTTTTTTATAATAGAATAAAATAAATCTATAAATGATTTAATAATAAAATTCAAAATAAAAACCTACTTTAATATTATATGCATTTTTTATAATTGATTGAACCTTACCGTATTATAAAGGGTGTTGGATAAAAGTAAATACATTTTAATATAATAAGGTAAACATAAAATCCTACTTAGCATACATGTAATTTTAATAAATGATAAACTTCATTAGATAATGTGTAAGCCTTGGTATAGGATAAAATAGCTTAGTAAATAAAATCCAACCTATACCATTATGAATTAAATTTTAGTGATTTGTTTTTTTTTATCTATCCTTTTTATTCAGTCACTTTTGTGCAAGTCATCCCATTGAGGATGGAACACTGGATGGATGGTAAATTAACTAATAAGTACCTCATATTCTAATTCATACTCTATTTTTTTTCCAATGAAGTGAAAAACGTGCATAGTGTAAAGAATATTATACAAATAAAGCTCAAATAGTTGATATTTTAAAAATAAACAAGGTTCACTTTTTTTATAGAGAATTTATGAGTACCTCAAATTCTAATTCATATTCTATTTTTTTTCCTACTGAAGGTGAAAAATGTGCATAGTCTAAAGAATATTATACAAATAAAGCTCAAATAGTTGACATTTTAAAATAAATAAGCTCCACTTTTTTTACAAAGAATTTATGAGTTAGAATTGATTTGACTAATTCCAAGTGTATGAAGTGCTATTTGGGAATTTTTGAGGTAAAAAATGGGTTTCAAAATGAAAACTATTAAAACAAAATCAACTTTAAAAGAACTAGGATCAAGATGGTGATATCATCTATAAGGGTAAATGTTTTTGGAGAATAAAGAATAAATCTCTATATTTTATCATACTTTTGACTTATCTCGTTATTAGTTTACTTAAGTTTCAAGTGTGGGAACTTGTTGGATGTAGAACTAGATTCCACATCAAATAAGTGTCCACCTTGCATATTTTGAGTAGACTCACATTGAGAAAAAGTGAAAATACATGAAAAAAATATGTTTCTTTAAAGAAGCTCAAGCATGGTAGCTGGGCACGAATAAGTACTTTAGGGTACACATTTACTCTAAAAACATGAAGGACGAAGTAGCCATATTCAAGTTGAAGGTAAATGATTATATATGGTAGGAAAATCCTAATAATAGCAAGGAAATTCAAAAAATGAAGGTGACATGGAGTAAATTTGGGAGATGGTATAGGGAACAATATGCATCAAAAAGGAATTATGATGGGAAGGATGGAAAATTTCGAGAGCATAGATTGAAAAAACTCCATATGGATGCATACACAAAAATATTCATAGAGATGCTACTATAGTGCCATATATCACAGATGAGAAGGTGAAGATACAACACGTTATCACTAGACTACCATAGTCATATAAATATCATATTGGGTTAGATGAACCAAGAGAAATTGATAACATTATAAGATATTCTAAATATTTTTATGACTACTCAAAGCACAACTATAATCCTGGATAGCATTAAAAAATAAATAAAATACTAGGTTCAAGAAGACAAGTTCCAAATCATTGCACTATGAGCATTTTGGAAAAAGTGTTAAGTGTAAGTTTTAAGCTTGTACAATTAATCACTCCAAACAATAAAGTATAAAATATTCAACTATATTCCATGACATAAATGAACTATCAATTCAACCATAGTTCTTTAACTAAAACTACAAAACCATGGGAGAAACTATCATGAGACAAAAACGATTTTAGCAAAACTGTGAGCCAAAAACACCAAATCAAGATGAAAAAAATGCCCATGTTTTTGTTTTTTTTTTTCTTGTTTTGTTGTTGTTATTTTTTTTTTCCATGTCGCTTCTCATAACCTTGTGCAAGGGGGTTCCTATGCACCTGTATGCCCCTCAAACATGGGGGATGGCAGCCCCCCCATGACTCTCCTTAAGTTTGTGGCACATTTAAGTCATGTAGAGAATATAACACTTACCTAAAATTTTCCCACTTGTTTTTTTCAATGCATACATGGGATACATGAGTACATAGTCAACAATTGAAGGCAATATGCCCATTTTTTTCACTACACCATGAAAACTTCTTAGTGCTCACATATTTTGTTAGTGCATTTGCAACATTCTTTAAAGATTCACCTATACCAACAACACCTTCTTGTCTTCAACCATATCCTTCACAAAGTGATACTAAATGTCAATTTTCTTTGTCTTCGAATGACAAGTAGGGTTCTTATCCAAGAAAATTTCACTTTGTCTATCACAATCTATCCTTATAGCTTGTTGTACCAATTCCATACTTGGAAACAATTATATTTGTAAGTGTTTGAGCACAATATTTTTATTACAAGATTTGTAACCAAAATAGATCCTTCCTTGCATGAGTGGCTACCATGTATTCAACTTTTTTAGTTGAAAGTACCACTATAGAATGTCTATTTCTCATCCAATTGGTTGTTCCTCCAAATATTAGGTTAAGTCATACCCACTTGTAGATCTTCTATGATCCAAATCTCTACTCCAGTCTGCATCAACAAGGCCATTAATGTTCAACAATTTGTCCAATCTCAACCTTTATTTGTAGCATAATCCATATCTAATAGTGCCATGAAAATACCTGAAGAACCCTCTTCACTATTGTCTAATGCTCCCTCCCCAGTTTTTACATATACCTACTCAATGCTCCCAATACATGTGCAATTTCCATTCTGGTACATAGCATTGCATACATCAAACTTCCAACTATATTAGTGTATGTAACACAAGACATGTCCTCTTACTCTTCCTATGTCTTGGAATAGTGATCTATAGTTAAATTTATACATATATAAATATAAACTATTATTGGTTTACTTTCCTACATATTAAACCTCTACAATATTATCTGAACAAAATTCCTCTAACTTAACTGGAGTTTCATATCTTCCTAATCTCTTTTAATTTCCATTCCCAAGATAAAATTTCCATAAATACTCCTCATGCATTAGTTAATCTAAAGGAACCATGACAAACTGATAATGTCTGTAACGAGTTTGAAAGGTTTTCTTACTAATATCTTCCTCCTTAATCTGAAGTTGGTGGTGCCTCAAATGTAAGTCAATTTTTGAAAAATACGTTAGTTTTCTTTAGTTAATAAAATAAATTGTCTATTCTTGGAAATGGGTACTTGTTCTTGATCATCATCTTATTCATTTTTCATAAATCCACACATAATCACAAGGTCCCATTCTTTTTCTTAATTTATAGAATCGGGGCACCCCATGGTGATACACTTGGTCAGATATACCATTCTTGAGTAGTTCCTCTAATTGAATTTGAAATTTCTTAAGCTATGGAGTGCTCATCTGATATGGGACTTTAGATATTGGAGCAACTCTAGGAACTAAGTCAACGGAGAAATAAATATCCCTTCTAGGAGGTAGTCTAGGGATTTCAACAAACACATGCATATTCTTGAAGCATAGAGTAATCTTCTAATTTAGCTCATTGATCCCCTTTGTGTTCTCCCAAATGAATAGCCAAGACCTAGAAAAACTTCTGAAATCCTTTCTTAGCTGCAAAGATGAATATTTCCTTAATAGATACCGGTCTTAGAATTCCATGTGCCTATCTTTTCTAACCACCATCATCAACACAGGAAATGGTTTTTTTATAGCAATCCAAAACAGCAAGGTGTCTCTCTAGCTATTCCATACCAACCAAACAATCATACGATAAAAACATGATTATATTTAAATTAAATATGGTATCCAAACCCTTCACGTTAATTAAGCACTCGCTCACTAACTTTGAAACTTTCCCTTTTACTCAAGTGGATAATTGTACCCACCAAGCCTTAGAGTGCCTAGATTTCTTCAAGTTAAATTTTTCTACTAACTTCGAATCAATATAGCTATGGTTAGCTCCTGAATCAATTAAAACATAGATGAGTTGATCATGCAACTTATCTTTGACCTTGATCATATGGACTTGATGCTCAACCTGATTATTATCAAGTGAAACATATATCTTGGGCATATTCCTATCGATGTCTCCTATTGTATCAGCCATCTAAATATTATGCATAAGTTTTTGAAGCTTTCCCTTATGGGTCAACCTTGTACTTATGACTTTCGCCATAGCACCAACACTACAACTATTGGAATTCAGGCTTCTTACTCCAAATATTGCTAGATTTGGGTTCAACAAAAGTTAATTCTAATGACTGTTTCAATTGGGGTCCATTTCTAAAAGGCGAGGCTTGAATCCCTTCCTTCTTTGTTCTACGAAATTATTCCTCACTATCCCAATTTTTCTATACTTTTGACTTATTTTTGATCTATTCATACAATTCTTTAGCCTTCGTCTTCTCTCTGTCTAGGGTCTTGGGTTCATAATACTTTGGTTATTCGCATGGAATGAGGGAAATGCACTAATGTAACATTGAATTTTAACCTTTTCATCTTTGATGAAGTCCACGTAACTCAGTAGTTCTGTGAACTTCCTGGTATATTCCTCCATCATCATGCTTCCCACCTTAAGCTCAAAGAATTCTTGCATTTTCCTTTCCTAGTAGCACTCAGACAAGTATTTTCACTCAAAATACTCTTTAATCTTTTTCCATGTCAATGTTTTCTTGTCCAAATGCTTAACCTCCTTAAGCTTTTACAACCACAAATTAACCTTGCCTTTAAGGTGATACATAGCTATTTGGGCTTTCAAATTTGATGAATAGCCAAACAATTGCGAATTATTCTGGATCTCTAATACCCAAGCCTCAACCTGTTCACCTTTCTTGTTTTCTCAATTAAAGGCTAAAGGTTTAATTTTTCGTAATTCCCCCTTTAAACTATCCCTGTTAGGTTTTTTTTTCAAGACCTCCTCTCTAGTGACATACTGAAGTTCTTATCTGAATATGAAGTTAGCCTCTTTTATGTGTCTTCCTTCATTCACAACAATACTGAGGTTCCACAGTATGATCCTACTTTGAACTCCCAAAACTTTTATCATCATGCTAGTGTTGTATCTCCTGAACTTGTTGAGGCTCAACTTATTGATCAACTTCCTGCTGAATTCTATTTAAGCTTTGAAGAATTTCTAGTCATTAATATATGGTTGTTGTTTCATTAGTCTATCAATTTTAGTCTTAAAACCGAGGACATCCATTTTAAGACTCCTCGTAGTTTCTTCCAAATCTATGTTTTTTGGCCTATTTACTCCATCACCATTTGACTCCATCCTGGCATCTCCCACACTAATATCTACTGCTTCGTCCTTGTCCTTTTGGATGTTAAATATGGACATATTTTCTACTTCCATAGTCCTCATTAATGTCTTCCAGCAAAACTATACTAAATCTCTACTCAATTTAGATCCTTATAGTTGTTAACCAACCTTTTGTAAACTATTTATACATGAAAAGATGTGTGTTCTCTTCCCAAACTCCTATGGATTCTCTTGGAATTTTAATGGATTTCGACCCACTGAATCTTGTTTCCACTACTCAAGATGAGTTCTCCTTGGATTTTTTTTTTTTTTCCCTTTTTATGACTATTCCTACATTGAAATCTAAACTCTGAGCACCAAGTGTTGAAAATAGCAACAAGAAATGCTAAAAATAGAAGTGCTAAAAATAGAATTCCTATAAATAGCGTTTCAGGATACATTCCAATTTTAGTTAGTCCCTGAACTAAAATTGAGAATTAAAATTTGAATTTGATTTTAGCAGTTGTTTGAAAAATAATTAATTAATTCATCTTGAGTTAATTAGTTGGAGAAAATCAAACATGAAGTCTATGTGAAGACATGCAACAATTATCCCTTTGATTGAGGAAGTTATCCCTTAATTAAGGAGATTATGATGAGTTTTACTTTGAGTTGTAATTAGTTAGCTCAGTTAACTGAGTTAAGTCTAGTTAGATTAGTTCCAATAGTTTGTGGAACTGATTGTGAATTCAGTTAGTTAATGCATGCATGCATGTAACTAGTGTACTTTAGATAACTAAATATTCTCTCATAAATAACTCATGCATGTCAGTTCAGTCAGAGACCCAGTTGAGATCAGAGGATGGGACAATGTACTATTAGTTGTAGGAATATTCCCTTGAGGATATCTCTTGCATGCAAAAGGAATTCATTCCTTGAGGATTGCGCAATTATTTCTGAGTTTAGCGAGTTGTGTGAGAGGTGAATTCACACAAGTGGCAGTCAGAGGACCCAGAAGAAACTGCGCAAGGAAATAGGAGGCTTGGAGGACTGAAGGAAGGCATATGTTGTGTCTATTCAGTCTATGAGAAACATTGAGGTATTGTACTAAGAGTTGGATAGCTTGTGAGCTAAAGCTTTGTGTAATCTGGAGATATTTCCACTTGTATGATAATACAAATAGCAGGGTTTTTAGCTGAGGCTTTCCCCAAAATATTCTTTTATGTTCATGTGCGATTGATTTCTCATTCTCTATTATATGTCTTATTTTGATCTTACTCAAAATCAATTAAACTTCTGCAAGTTTGTTTGTAGAAGTAGATCAAGTATTTTGCTTTAGTATATTGCATTATTAGGTGATCTACAGTGAGAAATTCTACACCAGTATACACTTTTTAAAAGTGTAGCTACTCTCGCCCCCTTTTTCATGGTTGTTACTGACTCGTGGAATTCAATTACTTTGCCAAAGTTAATTTAAACCATTAATTCCCAACCTACTTGCTCCTATTGATCAAAAGATCAATTTTTCGAAATATCATTGTCTTATCGAAGCCAATTTGCCACCTATCACATGGGTCTCTCTTCCTAAGGCTCCACATAGCAAACACATAATTATAATTTAGCAGTTTGTAAAAATTAACTAATATAATTTTAGAATTATATCTCGATTTCTTGAAACACACAATGTATATTTTGCTTATTCCTACTCTAGGAGCCCGCATGACCCACACAACTAGTGTGTGTATATATATATATAATATATATATATATATATATATATAAGAGTCCACATCAATAATGATAATTATGAGTAAACTTTTAAATTATGCCAAGGTTGAATGCCACTTACTTTCCTCGTACTCAATATCTTTGTGGACAAGGAAATTGAAGAGTTTACCCAAGTGGGTACCTTTAAGTGAAAATTTTGAATATAGTGACTGATCTAGGTGGATATTGGTGGCCAACCGCCTATTCCACTTGGACCCCCACCATTGTTTCTTTGAGTTTTTCAGTTTCCTTATTTGCAACACAATTTACTATTTTTGGTAGTTTTTCGGGTCTTGAACTTCAGAGCCCTTTTGAGGTCCTAAATGATGTTTTTTTGGGAAAACCAGGAGCAACATGGGTCATCGACCATGTTTTTCACTCAAAAGTTGTATTCATCGGATAGATCTTTCTAACGAGGTATTGTGCGCGTCAAACATATATCGTATGCCAAAGTTACGACCACAGGAAGTTGATGTATCAATTTACCAAAACAGGGCCCATAGTTTGGCGCTTTATCTCCTATGGTTAGGTTTTTGGATGTTTAAGGTTTTCCATTGTTTCTCAACAATAAATAGGCATTCGAGCTTCATTATAACACAATTCAGAGATATGTTGTCGCCACATCTCTTCTTAGATATAAGCTACCATCGCTCGAGCTAGTCTTATTTTCATTCTATTTGTAAGCATATTTCAGTATTTGATATTAACAAAATGAAGTATTATTTCTACTACATCTTTGTATTTATGGTTATATCTGTAATTTGTTGCGTTCCTGTTTAAATCCAGATCAGTGACTAAGTGGAACACTCAAATAATGATTACCATAATATGTTGTTGCAACAAAAAAACTACATTAAAAATAAACTATGACATTCAACCACAATATACTGTTGTTTGAGAGCTTCTCAAAGTTTTTAATGGCAGTTTGGAAAAGAATAATTCTGTCCATGTTTATTAAGCGTGTAAGCAACCATAAAGTCCATTTAACCATGAGAATATAACATAATGAAGATCATTAATCACTAAAGCATTATAAAACCATTCCATAAGTAATTAGTTAGAAAGATGATGCAAGTACTAGTTAGAAAGTGACTTCAACTTTCCATGGTCATCTCAAAAATTATAAAATGATAAACCAAATCATGCTGACATAAGGATAACATTAAGAATTTTTTTAGGAAATAATATCACGTATATGATAAATCAGTTTTGAATTATTTCAAGTGTTTCACAGTGATCACACAAATTGACGAAATCATAGTCATATTCCAATTATTGAAACCTTATACAAGAAGTCATCTCATAGACATATTCCCATGATTTATAATAGATTTCATATATATATATATATAACATAGAACTCGTGTGACTGTGATTCTTTGTGAATGATATATCTTCTCAGTTTCAACATTTTCATGATCATTGACCATGGGTGTGGGTATATATATATATATACCCAAAGAATCACAGTCACACGAGTTCTATGTTAGAATATATATATTTCCCTGTGAAATTATATAAAGGAACTTATTAAGTTACGAGGGTGAACACATATATAAGAAATGTCAAACACACATAGATACATTGTGTATACGATACATTAGTATTGAATTATTTCAAGTGTTTGGCAGTGATCACACAAATTAATTGCCGAAATCTTGGTCATATTCCAATTATTGAAACCTTATACCAAAAGTCATCTCATATCCAGATTCCCGCGATTTATCATAGATTTCATAAGAATGTTGAAATTGAGAAGATATATCATTCAGAAAGAATTACAGTCACACGAGTTCTATGTTACAATATATACATTTCCTTGTGAATTTATATAAAGGCACTAATTAAGTTATGAGGGAGAACATATATATAAGAAATGTCGAACACACATACACACAAAGATAAGTATGAATGTGTGTATTAATAATCACACCATATACATAATCGATGGCTCTCCAATATCATTTGATATGCATAATTAACATAACTCTTATATGTAAACCCACATACATACATACATATATATATCTTTACGCCAATCGCTACCACATACTCATACCTTAATTATCCATGCATGATTGACGTAGGAAACAAATCCAAATTTACATATGTTTAGTTTACCCAACAAATATATATAAACAAATATGCATAAACATTCTAAAGCAAGCAGTGATTTATGCATGCTTTAGCTTATTCTGCGGATATTACAAACCAAAAAAAAATATTATATGCCTCTCTTAGCAATGACAATTCTATATTTGTAATATTCTCATGGATATGTTTCCCCTAATGAATGAACCCTAGGGCTGAAGACATATATAGATTATATAAATTAAACTAGAAATTTCATTTAAATGTGAAAACGAACACTAAAGCCATTCGATTCGATAGTGCGACATCTTTCCATGACACCTTCATCAGGATTATACAAGACTGGAAACTGATGAAGTAAATGCATTAACACAAAAAAACACGTCGGAAATTTTTTTACACGAATAATATTGAAACAGAAAAATCAGAGAAACATTCAGATGCCAAAGTTCCTAGCATGAGTGTAAAGATTCAGAGCTCTCCCCTTGTCAGAGAAAACCAAGCTTCATAAAATGAGAAAGGAAACAAGAAAATGACAAAATTTGTAGGGTTGGCATTGCTAAGGCAGAGGAGGAGGATCTGATGGTGCAAATCAAAGTAGAGGAATGCCGATATTTTGTCAAGTATTTTGGTGAACTGCTTCCAAATTTCACACCAGACAACGCTGCGTTGAAGGAGATTTCCAATTTGAGCCGGAAATTAAAAGTCTACAAGACACTAATAGGCCGAGATCTGCAGTTTATTAGAGAAAATAACGTATAGTTAGAAGCAGAAGGAGATTTCCAATTTGAGCCAGAAATTAAAAGTCTACAAGACACTAATAGGCCAAGATGGGTAGCTTATTAGAGAAAAGAACGTATAGTTAGAAGCAGAGAACACTATGTTTTAAGAATTAGAGTAATTCCTTAGCAAGGAAAAAAATTCAAGGAAGAGTTGAGAAATAGGCTGGTTGAGCTGCAAGGCACAGTGAAAGTTATCATTGTTGCTACCGAGCAAGGAAGCACCTAGCAAGGTTGTATCCTATGCACCTATCACAGATAGCAAAAGGAATATAAAGAAGCAATCATCTTCCATGTGTCACATTTTAAAAGGGTGAGGGAGGATGAAATTGAAGCTCATTGATTCACTATAGAGAACAATGTTTTCACATGAAAGGCCATAGAGAGAATACCTTTGGTGTAATAATGTTAAATAGTTCAATTAGATGCCCACAACATTTTGTAAATGAGAGCTAATTCAATGAAAACTAGGCATATATATATATAAACCCTTGGCTCCCTTTTATACTCCTACAATAGTAAAATGTTATATATATATATATATATATCTGTGGGTGGCAGGGAATTGAGGTAGCATGGGGCAGGGCAGCTGGAAGCCTTGCTGCCTCACCCTTAGTTCATGCCTCCTTATGAATGGGGCTAAGAGTCTTATTCCACTGTTGTGTTGGGCATTGTTTTCTTTTGCAGGTGTTCTTTTTGTGTGGGGCACATAGACATGGGTGGCACAGAATTTAGGTAGCATGGGGCGGGGCAATTGGAACCCTTGCTGCCTCACCCCCTGGTTCATACCCCTTATGAATGGGGCTAAGAGTATTCTTCCACTGTTGTGTTGGGCATTGTTTTCTTTTGCAGGTGTTCTTTCTGCGCGGGGTGTTCGCTATGTGTTTCACTGTCAGGTTCATTTTTGTTCCATTTATTTGCTTGGATTGCTATTGTCCAACCTTATTTCCATTGTTTTTTGAGCCCTATTTTAGCTACTACATTTCATTGGTTTTTTGTGGGTCACCACTAGTTTCTTTTTTGGCTCCATGGCTCAAATTTTTCATCTTTGTTCCATTTATTTTCTTGGATTGCTATTGTCCAACCTTCTTTCCATTGTTTTTTGAGCCCTATTTTAGCTACTACATTTTGTTGGTTTTTTGTGGGTCACCACTAGTTTCTTTTTTGGCTTCACGGCTCACGTTTTCTACTTGTGGTTTATGATTGACGTCACCTTGCTATTCGTGGGCATTGGTTTAGCAGTATCCTGCCAAGTTTTCACTAAGCCTTACAACTCTGCCTCTTGCTTCCATTTTGGGTTTGATGGTGTGGCTAACAGGGTGACCTATGCCTTGTTGCTCTTTTTTTTATGTGGACATTTATCTATCTGGTTCTACTGGTTTTTGTTGCTAGGTTTTTTTACCTCTCATGTGATGTTGGTTGCCTTGTTTTGTGCTTTTTATGCACATCCCCTTGGGTCAATTTTGTTTGTTGTTTTGATTTCTTTCCATGGTTTTCAAGTATGTATTTCCGGGTTTCTATTCATGGAGAATGTTTTTCTTTTGAGTTGTTTGTACTGAAATGTAGAAACACATATGCAAAATGTAAATTTTTATTTATTTTACATCTCATTTTTCAACAAAAAACACGTAGACGTGGGTTATCATTATGACGTGCCATGTTCAAATCTAAAATATAAACATCATAAATTTTCATACAATGAGATGAACGACCCATAAAAATAGAGAGACTAATGATGGAGGTCAGGTCCTTCATTCTTCTTCTAGACTGTATCTGGAAATTCCTCTTGGCTATGCTTCATTCTTTTGCTGCGAAATATTAGGTCATATTAGTTATTTTCCTGGAATCCTCATTGGGAGGATATGAGAGAACAATTATAACCAAGAAGAGAATACATAGACAAGATACTACCACAACTTAAAGATACTAACAAAAATCTTAATTGATAAGAAAAGGTATAAATTTTTTATATTTTTTAAAAGAGTTAGCTCCCTATTAATCTTGGACCTTTTGTAATTTTTACCATCCTTGTCCTCACATCATGAAGGTATAATTTTCATTTCCAAGGGCTATGAATTCTATTTACAACATAAACTATTAGTTTTAGGATTTTCTAATTCCAACCTTTTTTAGGGTTTGCAAACCCTAGATGCTTCAATATCCATTTTTTTCAAGATTTTCCATACTTTAACTTTCTAAATTCTACAAGTATACAAATGTGTTAGCTAAAAACCCTAGAAATGTTATTTCTATATATGATATGAAGTTCATTTCATTCCTTGATCACAAGTCCTAGATTTCATAAAAAAGGCTTTGAATGCTTATGAGCAAAATATGTAACATATCGATTATGTCTTTATCCTCAAGAGAGGACATGACTTATGTTAGCTTATGTTTCATGTCATTTCCTAAATGTGATCTCTTCATACCCTAGATATATTTCATGCAAAATGATTACATATCTCTGAGATTATTATTTTTAAGAGAAATTTAGATCTATGCCTAACTTTTGAGATATTAAAGACAAGTGAATATTCGTACCTCTTCAACTTGACCTGTTCAACCCTTTAGTCCTTTAGATTTCAGCCATATAACCTTGTCTCGTAAAAACACTCTTTATGACCTAATAGGCCCACCATACCTTTACTATTTCTTAAGGTTATTTGTGTCTTCAATCCATAACCATATAGACCTCTTGTTCCTCTTGTAGTGATCAAAAAGGAGTTTCATTCCTTCTTTTACAATAGAGATATCACAACCCTTTTTATGATACATAACAAATATATGGTTAGGTATATTCTAGGCCTTTTTATTTGGCAAGAACTTGGTTTTAATACCACATAAGAATCTCCTCATCAATTTGGTTGCTTGGACTGGTCCTTCATAAGCTCAGTTAGAACAAAGAAGAGAATTTAAATCTTCCTTTGATTTTCTTCTGAACTAGAATTGTATGTCGAGAGCTATCCTTTGTAACTATGTGATAACAATAATTTTGTACAGTGAGCTTGGTATTTTCGTATCATCATGTAGCTTCATATTTTGGATAGGAGAAGTATTGGACTTGAATGCCATTATTGGCTTAGGTATCTTTGACTTTACCATAATGTCTTGAAATAGTATTGAGTCTATTAAGGGGGCTCATATAGGTCTACACAACAATTCAAACATTATAACCCATATCTCTTTATCACAAACTCAGATTAAAGGCATAATGCTCACATAACTTTGGATAAGATTATTTTCAAAAGGAGGTTTGGATCTTCGCTAGGAAATAACTTAGATCCCTTATAAATTTGAATTATCATCCAAAAATTTATAGTAATAAGCCTGGAACTTACATTTCATCATAGTTATTTGGAACTGAATTATGCCACAACCTTGGATTAGGAGCTCATTTCTTAATATAGACTCATACTTGATATTGTATACAAGCTCCTTGTCATATTGTAGATTCAGATTGTATTATTTTATCCATAGTAATTAGAATTAACCATAGGATTTTAGTCAAGATCATAGTTTACCACATGTAGCTTGGATTACAGTGAAGAGGGGAGGGCTTGAATATTGACCTAGATCACAGAGAGAATTTCAGACCTTACTTGGCTCAAAACAACTATCTTTCTTCACAGAAAATTTGGCTACTTCACAAGGGTAGCTAAAAATCGTTTCAAAATTAGAACAAACTTGAATTTCCCTCCTTCTCTAGCTCGCTTGTCTCTAATATTTACACCCTTCTTAGACCTTCTTTAAATTACTCTTTGACCTTCCTAGATCTAATACCATGTTGCAATTCAAATGCAACATAGAATTTCTTAACATGATAATTACTTGTGACTAATATACATATTTTATTTTAGCATTTAATTCATTTAGTTATTCCATCAATCAATTACACATTAACAATAGAGATCATAATGCAAAAGGTAAAAGAGACACCAGAGATTAGACCAGAGGGCAGGGAAAACTCCATAAAGGGAAAACCCGTCAATCCTTTCCTTATAGATTCTTCATAAAAAAGAGAAATCCAAGTCAAAATAATCACTGATCCAAGTGCCAAGTCAACCCTCCAATCTTTGCTATGATTTTTCCACAAGATAATCAATCAAATTGTTTATACATCCATGCCACATCACAAAGATATAGGTGCCATAGAAATATTGCTTCATTACTATGAAGTATGCCACAGGAACTTGCACTAGCACATTAATATACCATAGTAACTCTATATCATCAAGGAGAGACATATCACAAAGTTTGCATCATCATCATTATAGAAGTTCGCATTATGAAGGAGAGACATATCATAGAAACTCACATTATCATCATTACAAAAGCTCACATTATTAAGGAGAGACATATCACAGAAGCTTGCATTATCATCATCACAGAAGCTCACATTTGTAGAGATATAAGGTGGCACATATTGATCTAATACCACAGAGGAAGGTGCTTAAGATTCCATACCACAGCTCCAAATTGATTTTCATAAAAGAGACCAAATTGGATGCCAAAATGGTGGAAGATATGTGCCAATATATAGTTCTTCGTTCATGTGAAGAAACACATCCTTAGGTCAAGCCGACTTGTCTTTCTAGAGGGCTGACTTGGCAACTTGGAGTGACAAATGATACTTACAAAATTCATTTTTTCTTCTTTTCACAAGGATCATGAAGAACATGTTCTTTTACATTTTATTTTGACGAAGGCAAAGAATGAAGAACATGATTGACAATAAAAATAGAAATAATAATTTTCTTCTCTTTTTTTACATTAGATGCATATTTGTACAAGTACAATTAGAATTATGAGGACCGAATCTAGTTACAATTTAACCAATAACCAAATCCTTAGGCCATTTAAGCTTAAAATCTATAGCTACAAGTACACATGTACGTAGGAACACATGCTTGTGAAATGATTTTGGCTCACCAAACTAATATCAAAATATGAAAATATGTAAATTACATCATATTTACATCATAACCCAATAGGGGTATTACACAACCCCTCTATATGGGTCTAAGCCTTCCTCTGTGCAATATGGATCCTTGTCTTTGCATATTAAAGCAAGATGCATTTGGAAGCCAAAGGAGATGGTGTGTGTAACCATATGGAAAGAGATAATTGTAAACCACATTATGGATTATGAAGGAAAAACACTAGTTGTTCATTTTGGTGTCAAATCAATTTCAATTGATTCATTAAGAAAGTGGATTGTTTTGGCATGGAAAATTGTCCTAGGGTATGTTCCAACTTTTTATCTATTGGTAAGGGTATGGATGGCCTCCATTCTTAGTTCGGAAAAATATTATGTGATAATTGTTGAATGTCCAATTCATCCTCTTTTTGATAGTTTATCTTCCCTTTTCAACTTATTTTATCACAAATTTCCATTTCATTTCATCTACTCCATGGATTAAGAGTCATCCAATTCATACAATTACATTGAAAAGGAAAATTCCCATCATTAGCTCAAATCTATTTTATTCTTTATAAAATTGGTTTAACAAGACAATAGTTATCGAAACATGTTTTTTTTGCAACTAACCTAATATTATTTTGCAGTTGGATCCAAAATTCTATAGGTTTTCATGTGCTATAGATTAGTCAAAGCATATGATGTTATAAAATCAGAAAGGATGAAATATTTTCTTATTCTTGATAATTACTTGTGATGTTTCTTATTATTATAATTCTCTATATCTTTTTTCTTTTAGTTCATCAAGCAATTACCAAAGCAGAATCACATAAAAAAATAGACACCAAATGTAGTCACTATGCAAGGGAAAACCCCTTCTCAAGGGGAAAACCCAATCAAGAAATTATTCCTTTTAATAGTATTCTTTGAGACTCTTTACCCTAGACCAAGACTAGACCTTTCCTGCACACCAAGTCAGCCTCTCAGAATTTCAACCCCTTTCTAGCAACTTCGACTAGGTAGTAGCTTTAGGAAATTGGAAGCTTTCTACAACAATGAAACATGGAAGACTTCGATCTCCCAATCTAGAGAAAGAAACAAAGAGAGAGAAAGAGGCACCAAAATTTTGATTTTTCCTTTCTCAAAATTCCCCAAACTCGCATTCACTTCAGCTTCCCAGCAACATACTTCGCACTTTTCCCAGCTACAAGAGATATCAAACTTCTTGTGAGTGAGTGATACTCCAAATGAATTCGATGTGCTTGTATTTATAGGGTCCTTCGACTGACTTGATATTCTTCTAGGCCGACATGGTGTGGAGGATAATTAAATCATATTTGACTCAATACTTAACCTTTTTACATGATTCAAAAACCCAATAAGGGTCTCTTTAAAAGTACAATGAATCCATTGGATTAGAATAAATCCTAGTAGTCCTCATTGGGGGGATTTGACCTAAAACAAGGTGATCCAAGCATGAAACCCATGCTTTAATAAGTCACAATAATAATAATAATTTTTTTCTTTATTCTTTTGACAAGTACATTACATGAGAACTCAAAGACATTAAATGAAGACTGAACCTAGTTACATTTTCCAACACTCCCTCTTAACTAGGGAGGTATTCATCATATAGAAGTACAATGGAAGAACTCAAACTATATGAACCATAAAGAGCTTTAGGCACAACAATGCCATGGGCTAGATTCCTAGCCAGAGAAATCTATCCATTGGTCTCTAAAAAATTTAGGCACCACAATGCCATGGAATAGATACCTAACCAGGGAAATCTATCCTTGTGGGAATAAGATGGAATCAAGCTTTCAACCTCTCTAGGTACCATCAGGCTCACTAGATAACCATCAACCTAGAAATTTAGGTGTGTGTCATAGCTCAATGACGAATGACACCTTTCCATCTTCGGGACCTAGACATCAACACAGAGTGCCGGCCATATGACTTCCCACTCAATGATTCACTCAAAAAGCCTCAACTCTCCTAGATCCAACAGATCAAGGATAACCAATATCTTCCAATCAAACTGATTGAACCAGCATGCTATCAAAACTTTCAATAGATTCACCTATACAAACACAAGCCAAATAAATAATATATGTACATAATTGAATACAAACCTCCGAGGTCATCCAAACAACTTGATGTGGCTTCTCATCTTTTCATAGTAGGACTACCAACCAAATGTTTAACTGAATATTCCTTAGTCATACACTTTCCTTTCCTAATTCCCATGCAACAACATATCCTATAAAATTCATTCTTCAATCAAAACCAAGTTATGCCCTCCCTCTCAACTAGGGAGCATATTATTATCCAAACTACCTCTTAATCTTAGAGAGATATATTCTATTCATGCTTCCTCATGGAGATCAACTTATTCTTTTCTTCATCAGATAATCTTTCATGGCTTCTAACCATTTCATCGGATTTCTCCTCATCATGCTTATCACATCAAGAAACATCTTCACCATATTGAATATTGTGTACCTGTACAACTTAGATATAAAGTACAACCAAATATATAGAAGCATGAAGTTAGCCATATCAGAATCATGAAAGAATTTCAACTTTATACATACCAGATACCCAGACTTAATTACAAAAAAGAGACATATACTTTTCAACATCTTGCTTGGGACTTTGTCATAAACCGTAGACTACTTCACAACAAATTCCATTCCATCTAGGGTTTCAATATTCCTTCCAAAGGTATGTCATACCTTCAACATATAGAAAACCCTGGAAATAATTCAAACAAATATAGATCTACAAATAATCTAACAATGTTTCAAAATTCATAAGTTGGACTTCTCACTAGGGTTTCATACAAATCCTAGATTTCATCCAAAAGAGTCAATAAAAGCTAATCAAAACCTTGTCAATCAAGGTTTTCATTTATGTCAATATGGCAATGGCCAAGATGGAAAATATTCTTGAGATGGATGGTTCCATATGATGATGTCATGACTCTTGTTTGACAAGGATTCCATCAGTTAATATGTAAAGTCACAAAGAAGTCAAACCACTAATTAAGGAATCCCTAAGAAGTACTTGATCTAATGTTGCATGAACTTGATGATCTAGAATTTAACCCTTGATGACATATGGAGGACTACACGTGATGATGCCCTACCCTTGAATGATCACATGGTTGGAATATTAGATGGATGATCTCACTTGATGATTGGAATGACAAATTAATGGAGATTGCACTACAACATATCACTCCACCATTATGTGATGACATGGATGATACACTAATTGTTGGACACTATCATGATTACGTGGATGTCCTACATGATCCTATGATGATGAAGAAGCCAAATAATGGAGAAGATAAAAAATAGAGAAACCAAACAAAGAAGCCATATTGTCCTAATAATTTCATGCACTAAATAATTTAAGAATAGTCACAGAGAAAAATAACCTTTGCCACCTCAGAGGCATCTTTTCAACATGGGACCTAGACCATCTTAAAGAGGATTTTTTCCTCTTTCCAATGAGCCCTTACTTGCCCCGAAATTCAAAACAGTTTGTGAGATATTGAATTTTTGAAGTTAAAAAAATATATATTTTTCACTGTGAGCCGACCTACACCTTGTCTTTCAAGTCGGCCTCCATATAGTGACGTGTCCCTTCACTTTCATAACTAAATGTATATAAAAAAGACCACAAAACCCTCATTTCTCTCATTATTTTCATTGATCTTATATAGTGAAAGGGCAGAGAAGTACATGAGGCCAAGGAAGACTTGCAATTCCTTTTTTTTCGTTCACTCCTATAAAAATTCAGATTGAAAAGTGTATGGGAAACATTGTAGAGGTTCAAAATTTCCAACTTGACACAATTTTAAGGTTTAGATCTCTCTTAATATCAGACCTATTTTGAGTGCCTCCATACTTTAGATTTATCGCAGAAATTATAGTCTTAGGAATTCAGATTGACAAGAACTTGGACAAAAGTGTCCTTGAAGACATCATTGTATAAAAAACGGTTAAGGCTGGACCTATAGTGTGAAAAGAGGCTCAGATCACTACCACAGATATTTTGGCATCTCATTTCAGTCCTAAAACTTGAACACCTTCTAAAAGCATAATCTCAAATCTTGTATGGGAATAGACCTATAATGATCATTAACATAGATTTTGGTGCAGCCTTACTACTATTTCCTCTGACTATGGAAGCCATTTGTGATAGTATATGGGTCTCTTGTTGACTGTGTGAAGCAATCTTTGGGAACCTTTTTTGAACAGATTTGAGAGCAAGAAAGTGCCTTGAAGCAGCCTATTAAGGACACACCTTGGAGCATACTTCTTGAAAAACTAATATACATCTTGAAGTGGATTTTGAACTCCCTTGGGTATAATCTTGAGCATATATTGAATCCCATATTACCTTGAAAATTAGATTAGGGCATGCATTTTGAAGGGTTGAACTGTGAAGACTTGGTTTGATTTGGGTAGCCGTGAAGTACAACCAAACATATCTTTACAAAGCAAAGCTATAGGATTGGTGTCGTGGGAGTTGGTGCTCCTAACTCAAGGTTGGTGCCTTGCATAAGAAAGGGTTGGAGCCTCACTAAAGTCCAATTAGGTGCTTCACACATCCCAGGTTGGAGCTTGGGTGTCTTCATCAAGGGTCTAATCCCTACCCATATTGTACTTGATTCATTATAAATATTATATTAATAAAAGCGTTTACTTCTATTGTTCATTTTTGTGTTCTAAATATAAGTGATATATCTGGTAAAAGTAACAATTGAAAAGAAATAATGATACACCCCCCTCTCTCTATTTCCAACAATTGGTATTAGAGCCAATACCTTCACTCAAAGCCTAACAACTTGAAGTTTGATCATTAGAACACAAATGGCGAAGCCAAGGAAGAAAGTCTCCAATCCTCCTAAATATGTGTCTCTCTCAACCACCGTAATTGAAGTCAATCAATTTGTGAAGGCTCCACCATTTAATGGATAATTTGATATATGGGAGGCAAGAATGAGGAATTTCTTAAAGACTCAAGGCATTGATGTCTAGAAATTGGTGATTGTTGATAGTATGATCTAAGGAACATAATATAAGAGCAATGAAAGTGATCTTGAAAGGGTTACCTGATTCTATGAAGGCCGCTTTTGAAAAATGTTCTTGAGCAAAAGGCACATGGGATAAACTTCATAATCTTCACTCAAAAGGAGCATTGACATTGATCTCTAGTCAAGAAAATGATGGAAAGCAAGAAGGAACTCTAGAGCCTATCAAGGAAGTTGAAGATAAGAGTGATAACATCAGAGCTAAAGAAGGCCTAGGAGATGAATAGAATGAAGAAGATCTTGAAGAATATCTCTTGACTAAACTTATGGTTGCCATGGAAGAAATTAACAATTTGAAAAAGGAAAATGAGGAACTTAAGAAGAAAACGCAAGTTGGTGACCAGGACAAGACAAGGAAGGAAGTTGACCTTGTCAAGCTTCAAGTACAAGAAAGAGATGAGGAGCTCACCAAGATTAAGGAATAATTTCATCAAAACAAGAGAAAGCATCGTGAAGAAGTCATATCCATGAAAAATCAATTGGATAAGGCAATGAAATGGGAAGATACCTTGTCAAGCCACCTTGAACAAGGGCACAAGATATTGAACAAACTTGAAGTAGAGATTGTTCAATACAAGGAAGATGTCTCCTCCCTCAGATCTCAACTAGAAAAAGCAAGGAAACAAGCACAAGGCGCTGAGAAGGTGATGGAAGATTTGACATTCATAGAAGGACAAGCTGATGAAGCAAAAAAGGAGAGAAACACCATGATATGCCAACTAGAAAAAAAGGATGATGACATCACCAATTTAACATCAGAAATCACTTCTCTTAAGGCCAATCATGTGAAGCAACCAAGATGATGGAAGAAATGAAGAAGCAACTAGTTATTAAAAGATAAAGATTGTGAAAAGTTGAAAGAAGAAATTGTCTTTCTTAAAAAGGAAGTTGACTTGCTGAATAAGAACTTGAAAAGCTATCAAACCCTAGATGACATCCTAAGTCATCAAAGGTCTCCCCTTGCTAAATTAGGTCTTGGTTATGCAGGTGAATCCTCAAGCAAGAATGATAATGCTTCAAACAACAAGGACACGAGGAATCCTGGAAGAAATGTTGATGCTCCCAATAAAGGCAAGAGTCAAGTTGACATTGGAAGAAATCCTACTCCAAGAAGAAATGTAGGTGGTGTCAAGGATACAAGAAGAAATGGTTATAATCAAAGGATCCCGAGGAAAAAATACTTCATAATTACATCAATGGAACCTTCTTCTCCCATGTACCAAAGTATATTTCTTGGTTATTGCTATTCTTTTACAAAATTTGGGCAAGTGGAAAAAGATTGTAGGGCATATCACAAAGATAAATATAATGGTCTTCGTTAATCTCTGAGAAGAAATTTTGCAAGAAGAAGTCATGAATTATTATTCATGAACAACATAGAGTGCTTCACATTTCATAGCATTAGACATATGTCATGTGATTGTAACTAGTATTGGCCCCCTACACAAGAAAGAACCATGCCATAGAATAAGGTTATACAAGTATGGAGAAGGAAGAAAATTGAATATGGAAACCCCTTGAACACTCTAGCAAACAACACATGTTGTTGATTTGATGAAGTCATTCTTGATATTTCGAAGTATTTGATGGGGATACTCTTGCCAAAAGGAAGACCATGCATAATGTTAGGGGGAGATTATGATTCTTAAGATATTCGTGAATGGGCCCTATGAAATCCTTCATGAGTCACACACGGAAAATCATCCTTTGATATTAGATCATCTCTTGGGAGCAATTACATTGAAGAACATAATCCCTTACTCATTCGATGGACCATTGTTGAAGATTCCTTCCACCTGATCAGAAGGCAACAATCTTTCTTGAGCAAAACGAAGAGCTAGAGATTTATATGCGGGTAGGAGGAGTAGATTCATCAAATGTAGAAATGCAAACACATCTATCATGGACCACATTGCCAAAAGGAAGAAAACCTTGACAAGGGGGGTAACATATCTATGAAGAACTATCATTGATGAAGTGAAGAAACTTGTTAGGGGGAGTAATTGGACACCCCGTTTTCCATTGATGTAAAAGGGGAAGAGAATGTTGGAAGGGTAAGAATATCGCCATCAATGACAAAGGGGGAGATTGTTAATCAAGGTTTTCATTGATGTCAATATGGAATGACAAAGATGGAAAATATTATTGAGATGCCTAGTTACAAATGATGATGTCATGGCCCTTGTTTGATAAGGATGCCATCAATTAATATGTCAAGTTACGAAGAAGTCAAGCCACTAATTAAGGAAGCCCTAAGAAGTACTTGATCTAATGTTGCATGCACTTGATGATCTAGAATTTAACCCTTGATGACATATGGAGGACTACACACGATGATGCCATACCCTTGAATGATCACATGGTTGGAAGATTAGATGGATGATCTCACTTGATGATGGGAATGACAAATTAATGGAGGCTGCACTATAACATATCACTCCACCATTACGTGATGACATGGATGATACACTAATTGTTGGACACTATCATGATGACATGGATGTCCTACATGATCCTATGATGACGAAGAAGCCAAAAAATGAGAAGATAAAAAACAGAGAAACCAAACAAAGAAGACATACTATCCTAATAGTTTTCTGCACTAAATAATTTAAGGATAGTCACAAAGAAAATAAAATTTTCTATGCCAGAGGCATATTTTCAACATGGGACCTAGACCATCTTAAAGAGGATTTTTTTCTCTTTCCAACGAGCCCTTACTTGCCCTGAAATTCCAAATAGTTTGTGAGATATTGAATTTTTCAAGTTAAAAAAAATATATTTTTGACAGTGAGCCGACCTGCACCTTGTTTTCCAAATCAGACTCCACACAGTGAGGTTTCCCTTCAGTTTCATAACTAAATTTATATAAAAAATACCACAAATCCCTCATTTCTCTCATTATTTTCACTGATCTTATATAGTGAAAGGGCAGAGAAGTACAGGAGGCCAAGGAAGACTTACAAATCCTTTTTTTTTATTGACTCCTAAAAAAATTCATATTGACAAGTATATGGACAGCATTGCAGAGGTTCAAAATTTCCTACTCAACACAATTTTAAGGTTCAGACCTCTCTTGTTCTCAGACCTATTTTGGGTGCCTCCATACTTCAAATTTATTGTAGAAATTACAGTCTCAAGAATTCAGATTGACAAGAACTGGGAAAGAAGTGTCCTTGAAGACATCATTGTTTAGACAACAGCTAAGGCTGGACTTGTAGTGTGAAAAGAGGCTCAGATCACTACCACAAATATTTTGGAGCTTGGTTAGCATCTCATCTCAGTCCTTAAAGTCGAAAACCTTCTAAAAGCATCATCTCATAGCTTGTATGGGAACAAACCTATAGTGATCACCAACACAGATTTTGGTGTAGCCTTACTACTATTTCCTCGGATTATGGAAGCCACTTGTGACAGAATATGGGCCTCTTGCTGACTGTGTGAAGTAATCTTTGGGAACCATTTTTTAACAGATTTGAGAGCAAGAAAGTGCCTTGAGGTAGCCTATTATGGACACACCTTGGAGCATACTTCTTGAAAAACTAATATACATCTTGAAGTGGATTTATAACTCCATTGGGTATAATCTTGAGCATATATTGAATCCCATATTACCTTGAAAAGTATATTAGGGCAAGCATTTTGAAGGGTTGAACTGTGAAGACCTGGTTTGATTTGGGCAGTCATGAAGTACAACCAAACATATCTTGACAAAGCAAAGCTATAGGATTGGTGTCCTTAGAGTTCGTGCTCCTAAACTCAAGGTTGGTGCCTTGGATAAGATAGGGTTGGAGCCTCACTAAAGTCCAAGTAGGTGCTTCACACATCCAGGTTAGAGGTTGGGTGTCTTCATCAAGGGTCTGAGCCCTACCCATATTGTACTTGATTCATTATAAAGATTATATTATTAAAAGGATTTACTTCTATTGTTCATTTTTGTGTTCTAAATATAAGTGATCTAACTGGTAAAAGTAACAATTGAAAAGAAATAATGATTCACCCCTCTCTTAGTATTTCCAACAATTGGTATCAGAGCCAGTACCTTCACTCAAAGCCTAACAAGTTGAAGGTTTATCATTAGAACACAAATGCCAAAGCCAAGGAAGAAAATCTCCAATCCTCCTAAAGATGTGTCTCCCTCAACCACCGCAATTCAAGTCAATAAATTTGTGAAGGCTCCATTGTTCAATGGAGACTTTGATATATGTGAGGCAAGAATGAGGAATTTCTTAAAGACTAAAGGAATTAAAGTCTCGAAATTGGTGATTGTTGATAGCATGATGGATGGAGAATCCAAGGAACATAATATAAGAGCAATGAAAGCAATCTTGAATGGGCTACCTGATTCTATGAAGTCCAATTTTGAAAAATGTTCATGAGCAAAAGGCACATGGGATAAACTTCATGATCTTCACTCAAAAGGAGTGTTGACAATGATCTCTAGTCAAGAAAATGATGGAAAACAAGAAGGAAATCCAGAGCCCATCAAGGAAGCTGAAGATAAGAGTGATAACATCAAAGCTAAAGAAGACCTAGGAGATGAAGAGAATGAAGAAGATATTGAAGAATATATCCTCACTAAATGTATGGTTGCCATGGAAGAAATTAACAATTTGAAAAAGGAAAATGAGGAACTTAAGAAGAAAGTGCAAGTTGGTGACTAGGACAAGACAAGGAAGGAAGTTGACCTTGTTAAGCTTCAAGTACAAGAAAGAGATGAGGAGCTCACCAAGATTAAGGAATAATTTCATCAAAACAAGAGAAAGCATCATGAAGAAGTCATATCCATGAAAAGTCAATTGGATAAGGATAAGAAACGGGAAGATACCTTGTCAAGCCACCTTGAACAAAGGCACAAGATCTTGAGCAAACATGAAGTAGAGATTGTTCAATACAAGTAAGATGTATCCTCCCTTAGATCTCAACTAGAAGAAGCAAGGAAACAAGCATAAGGTACTGAGAAGGTGATAGAAGCTTTGACATTAATAGAAGGACAAGTTGATGAAGCAGAAAAGGAAATAAATACCATGATATGCCAACTAGAAGAAAAGGATGATGACATCACGAATTTAAAATCAGAAATGACTTCTCTTAAGGCCCAATCATGTGAAGCAACCAAGATGATGGAAGAAATGAAGAAGCAACTAGTTATTAAAGGATAAAAATTGTGAAAAGATGAAAGGAGAAATTGTCTTTCTTAAAAAGGAAGTTGACTTATTGAATAAGAACTTGAAAAGCTATCAAATCCTAGATGACATCCTAAGTCATCAAAGGTATCCCCTTGCTAAATCAAGTCTTGGTTATGCAGGTGAATCCTCAAGCAAGAATGATAATGCTTCGAACAACAAGGACATGAGGAAGCCTAGAAGAAATGTTGATGCTCGCAATAAAGGCAAGAGTCAAGTTGTCATTGGAAGAAATCCTACTCCAAGAAGAAATGCAGATGGTGTCAAGGATACAAGAAGCATTGGTTATCATCAAAGGATCCCAACAAAAAAATACTTCATAAGTACATCAATGAAAACTTCTTCTCCCAGGTACCAAAGTTTATTTCTTTGTTATTTCTATTCTTGTACAAAATTTGGGCAAATGGAAAAAGATTGTAGGGAATATCACAAAGATAAATATAATGGTCCTCGTCAATCTCTGAGAAGAAATTTTGCAAGAAGAAGTCATGAATTATTATTCATGAACAACATAGAGTGCTTCAAGTGTCATAACATTGGACATTTGTCGCGTGATTGTAACTTGGCTTGGGCTCCTACACAAGGAAGAACCATGCCATAGAAGAAAGTTATACAAGTATGGAGAAGGAAGCAAATTGAATCCGGAAGTCCCTTGAACACTTTAGACAACAACACATGTTGTTGATTTGATGAAGTCATTCTTGATATTCTGAAGTATTTGCTGGGGATACTCTACCAAAAGGAAGACTGTGCATACTGTTAAGGGGAGCTTATGATTCTTAAGCTATTCGTGAATGGGCCCTATGAAATCCTTCATGAGTCACACATGGACAATCATCCTTTGATAGATCATATATTGGGAGCAATTACATTGAAGAACATAATCCCTTACTCACCTAATTGTCCATTGTTGAAGATGCCTTCCACCTGATCACAAGGCAACAATCTTTCTTGAGAAAAAAGAAGAGCTAGAGATTTATATGCGGGTAGGGGGAGTAGATTCATCAAATGAAGAAATGCAAACACATCTATCATGGACCACATTGCTAGAAGGAAGAACACCATGACAGGGGGGGCACCATATCTATGAAGAACTATCATTGATGAAGAGAAGAAACTTGTTAGGGGGAGTAATTGGGCACCCCGTTTGCCATTGATGTCAAAGGGGGAGAGAATGTTGGAAGGGTAAGAATATCGCCATCAATGACAAAGGGGGAGATTGTTAATCAATTTTTTCATTGATGTCATATGGCAATGGCTAAGATGGAAAATATTCTTGAGATGCCTAGTTCCAAATGATGATGTCATGGCCCTTGTTTGATAAGGATGCCATCAATTAATATGTCAAGTCACGAAGAAGTCAAACCACTAATTAAGGAATCCCTAATAAGTACTTGATCTAATGTTGCATGCACTTGATTATCTAGAATTTAACCCTTGATGACATATGGAGGACCACAGGTGATGATGCCACACCCTTGAATGATCACATGGTTGGAAGATTAGATGGATGATCTCACTTGATGATTGGAATGGCAAATTAATGGAGGCTGCACTATAACATATCACTCCACCATTATGTGATGACATGGATGATACACTAATTGTTGGACACTATCACGATGATGTGAGTGTCCTACATGATCCTATGATGATGAAGAAGCCAAATACTGGAGAAGATAATAGAGAAACCAAACAAAGAAGCCATACTGTCCTAATAATTTTCTGCACTAAATAATTTAAGGACAGTCACAGAGAAAAATAAAATTTTCCACCTCAAAGGCATACTTTCAACATGGGACCCAGACGATCTTAAAAAGGATTTTTTCCTCTTTCCAATGAGCCCTTACTTGCCCTAAAATTCAAAATAGTTTGTGAGATATTGAATTTTTCAAGCTAAAAAAAATATATTTTTGACAGCGAGCTGACCTACACCTTGTCTTGCAAGTCAACCTCCATACAGTGATGTGTCCCTTCAGTTTCATAAATAAATGTATATAACCAAGACCACAAAACCCTCATTTCTCTCATTATTTTTGCTAATTTTATATAGTGAAAAGGTAGAGAAGTACAAGAGGCCAAGGAAGACTTACAAATCCTTTTTTTTTATTGACTCTTATAAAAATTTAGATTGGAAAGTGTACGGATAACATTGTAGAGGTTCATAGTTTCTGGCTTGACACAATTTTAAGGTTCATATCTCTCTTCATCTCGGACTTGTTTTGGGTGCCTCCATACTTCAGATTTATTGTAGAAATTACAGTCTCAGGAATTCAGATTGACAAGAACTGGGACAGAAGTGTCCTTGAAGACATCATTGTTTAAACAATGGTTAAGGTTGGACCTATAGTGTGAAAAGAGGCTCAGATCACTACCATAGATCTTTTTGAGCTCGATTAGCATCTCATCTTATTCCTTAAACTCGAAAACCTTCTAAAAGCATCGTCTCGGAGCTTGTATGGGAATAAACCTATAGTGATCATCAACACATATTTTGGTGCAGCCTTACTACTATTTCCTCGGACTGTGGAAGCCACTTGTGACAGTATATGGGCCTCTTGTTGACTGTGTGAAGTAATCTTTGGGAACCTTTTTTTAACAGATTTGAGAGCAAGAAAGTGCCTTGAAGCAACCTATTAAGGACACACCTTGGAGAAGGACACACCTTGGAGCATACTTCTTGAGAAGCTAATATACATATTGAAGTGGATTTGGATCTCCCTTGAGTATAATATTGAGCATATATTTAATCCCATATTACCTTGAAAAGTATAGTAGGGCAAGAATTTTGAAGGGTTGAACTGTGAAGACTTGGTTTGATTTGGGGAGCCGTGAAGTACAACCAAACATATCTTGACAAAGCAAAGCTATAGGATTGTTGTCCTTAGAGTTGGTGCCTTAGATAAGATAGGGTTGGAGCCTCACTAAAGTCCAAGTAGGTGCTTGGCACATCCTAGGTTAGAGCTTGGGTGTCTTCATCAAGGGTCTGAGGCCTACCCATATTGTACTTGATTCATTATAAATATTATATTAATAAAAGCGTTTACTTCTATTGTTCATTTTTGTGTTCTAAATATAAGTGATCTAACTGGTAAAAGTAACAATTGAAAATAAATAATGATTCACCCCCCTATGAGTATTTCCAACAAACTTAGTCATTAACATGACCAACTTCCACTAGGGTTGGTTGCAAACTATATATTTCCGCTCCATCAATCCCAACCAAAACTTAGATTTGAACAATCTTACAAAAATCTCAAATTATCATATTGTCATCATACATTAGACATTTTTTACTTCGACTAAAGTTCAACTCCAAGACACTAGAATTCATTTTTCACAATCTCAACAATCAATAAATATATCTCATATTGTTATATCACACATAGTAGACAATATAACTATTACTAGTGTTTAGCTGCAAAACCCTAGATTTCCAAATATCATCATCCTAGAATCTCAGACTAGAATGTCCATTAAATCCTAAAATTTATGACCATCAATAACTAGGTCAACACACATATCTAGGAATTCATAATCATTCATAAGCATATCATATGTCGACAACATTAATACATATGACCTAGACCAATCTAGGGTTTCGACCAAAGACACATATTTATATATATCATGCAAAGGTATTTCATATCGTGTGTTAGTCAAATCCAACTTCACAAAAATCAATAGAAGTTAGACACATAACAAGCTTGATTAGACTAGGGTTTGATTAGACAAACACACACATACCAAGGAAATCATTTCTAAGACTTTATAAGGGTCTTTCTTACACTTTCCACTAAACCCTAATGAGTTAGGATATCAATGTAGAAACATAGAAATCCCAATATTACCAAAAATTAAAAGGTTTAGGATTTTAGACCTTATCATTCAACCCTAACAAGTTAGATTTTCCTAATCCTACCAAAATCCCAAACATGACATCATCAATAAAAATCAAATAGCATTTCACAATATCGCTAAGTAGTTTAGGGTTTCAGACATTCACATTAGCATACACTTAGGTTAGGGTTCTTTAGAACTTGTCTAGGGTTCTAGACAATCAGTTAAGAATATGAGTGGGGTGGGTATATTTATCAAGTGATGAATTACCCAAAACAAGAATCACTATGATTCAATATAGCTAGACATAACAATGCTAGTGATAGATTGTCTAATGAATAATCCTTTCAATATAAAGAAATCAATGCATTTAAATAATGCCCTTCTTCCTCGACCAACCTTATCTTGGGAGGTCCTCCTTCATACTTCTTGTAGATGTTTTCCTATTCAAGACAATAGAGGGAGAATGGTGATTAGTATTAATATAATCAAAACTAAATGAATACATGAAACTAAAACTGAAAAGAAATGAGATAATTATCTTAGGGAGTTGTTGGGGGCTCCCTCCAAAGCATGAGGGATACCTACACACTTATAAAAAAAATAAAAATATATTTTCCAAAATATGTTAAAAACCTATAAATTCTAATACATATAAAACAAGATATCTAAAGCTACAAGAAAAAGACTTAGTAGTGTAAGACCCTAATGCCATATTCTTCAGGCTTGGCTTTCTTTGAGTCTCCTTCCTTAGCAAAGTTAGCATGATCTCTATCTCTCTTCTCATTTTTTGGATTGTCGGGACAATCACTCTTTTAGTGACCCGTCTTATGGCATTGATATTATTCTATCTTGGACATGTCAACTTGCTTCCTTGGTCCTTTCGATTTCCTTCCTTTATGTTGATAAATATATGCATTTGATATTCATTCAGGATTCGAAACTAATGAGATCCTTAATTCTTCCTAATTGCGGGCATTCCATAGTTCTTCAAAAGTGGGAGCTTCCTTCCAACTGTTAAGACCTATAGCAAATTCACCCCAAGAGGATGGAAATCCTAATAGAGTAGTGATCATGAGTTATTTGTCTAGAACAATTTTATCAATGACCAAGAGATCATCCTTGATTCTAGCTCTATTCACAAAGAAGGATGCCACAGTGTGTTCTTTAGTCATCTTTGTGGTCCTTAGCACATTCTTCAAACTTTCTACTTCTTTTTTTTTGTGTAAATCAACTTTTTATATTAACAAAGGGATAATATAGTACAAAACTTCTACCTTAGCAGATTAAGGGCCGCTTGACAGCAGGCCTGGCTACATATTAACTGAAAATCCAAAATAGCACACTACGCAGGGCGGCAAAGAATCATTACAAGCATAAAACAAAAACATGGAGGACCTGTCTGAGAAGATTTTCGACAGGTTCCTTAGATAGAAGACATAGCAATCCGAAGAAAGAGGAGGCGCAGAAAGTGGGCCGCAAAAGGTGAAGAACCAGACTGCCGCATTCCAGAGCAGGCAATTACAGGTTGGCTTGTCCTGGCTTGGGAGGGTTGCCCGACTGAGTGCCTGAAGAGTCTCCACGCTGCATCTTAGAGAGCTTGCCGTCGTTGCCAATCACATTTCTCAAGAGTTTAATCAACACAGTGAGCTTTTTGTTGATATAGTCAGCCTGTTGGTCCAACGAGGTGAGCTTGAATTCGATGCTTTCCACAACCGCCATGTGGTCATGCTCCATGGCCTCTGTGAGATTCTTGAGTTTGCGCAGCTGCTCTGCCTGCTTGTCCTAAGTGCCCAACGCCTTTGCGAGGAGGGTCTTCATGCGCCATCCTTCCACTTGAGTTCGGACGAACTGGGTGGCCCGAGTATTGGCTGTGCCTGGGTCCAGGAGCCAGTCAACTTCTTTCCCAATTTGCTGATTTGAAACCTGTTTTTCCTCCTCCTTGACACTGGCTTCCAGGTCGTTGATTTTGCATTTGTTGCATTGGGAGGTCCTTGTTTCGTACATGTCTCTTGCGTGCTGGAGGTCTTTTTTTGTGGATTGATTTTAGCAGCCTTCCCCTGCCATTGTGATGCCTGCTTCCATGGAGTATTCCTGCACTGTGTCTGTAGAGGGAAAGGGCTTTGACTTACTACGCGATAAAACTTTGCTTTTCCTGTTGGCTCTAGTGATAGTTAAATAGCGCATGTCCGGGAGGTGATCGGTGAGTGGCTGCCCTTCTTTGTGCCACTTGCATGTCCGATTGGCATAATTGCTACGATATGGGATATCGGTAAGGTCTTGGAATGATTGCCTGCCCTTACAATCACCGTCATCTTCCCTCTCCTGAGCGTGCCAAGTGTTCCTTGTCATGCATGTCTTGCGGCGGCTGATTTCAAAATAGATCATGAGAGCTGCGTAGATCTTGATCGCCTGCTTCTGACATAAATCCTTTATGTCATTTGTCCTATGGCTCATGCCTGAATTTAATGATGCTTGCTGAATCAGCATGTTTAATCAATGGAGTCATGATGTTATTCGACCGTCCGATCGAGCTCCTCTGCCAGCCTCATATCCAACCTGGATAGCTGCATGCATTTTTCCCTTAGCTCTGGGCTATCGATGTCTTGCCAACAGCTGTCCCATAGTGTGTTGGGGTGTTCAATCCCATAATTCGCTAGGTGGTCAGCAACCGTGTTATCCTTGTGACGAACCGCCTGAAAGGTGAGACCTTTCATTTCCCCTAACAGTTTGGCTATGTTATCTGTTACCTTGGCCAGTCGCCAATGTTTGGTTACCTTGCTCACTGGCGTTCCCCTATAGATTTTTCTGGCCGCTGTTATGGCTACCTCTGAATTGCCTTCAATCACTGCATTGCCTGTTTGGTTCACTCTGAGAATCCGTAAACCTTTTTCCATAGTTGAAAATTCCATCTCGTTGTTGGTTCCTTCTCCAAGGGCTTTGCTGTAAATGTGGAGAATTTCCCCTTCGTGATTTCTGATGACTCCTCCTATACCTGCTAGTCCCGGATTGCCTCTTGAGGCGCCATCGAAGTTCAGCTTCAAGAAACCGACAGGGGGGCGACTCCATCCAATTGGCCCCATTCGGGGTTTTTGTTGGCTGCATGTGGTTACCATGTTTTGTCCGTTGTCCAACTTGAAGACTTTCAGAATTTGCTGGTCCCTAGCTGAGGGTTGGTTGTTGGGATCTGTTCTGCATTTTTCCAGGATTAGTTGTCGGACATTTTCGGTTAAGGTGAGTTGTGAATGCTCTAAGTTCCTATGTTCATTCTGAAATATTCGCCTGTTTCTTTCTTTCCAAATGGTCTAGGTTATGAACCTTGGCAGGACCTTCCAAATGTTGTTAATTCTTGAGTTGTTTGAGTAATCGCTTGGCCAATTTATTATGGTGTTTTGAATGGAGTCTCTGTCCCTGTTGATTTGCTGCATTGTAGTTTCCATCCAATTCGAGAGGTGCTCCGCCCATTCACAAGTATTGAAAAGATGATTCATATTTTCTTCGGCTGTTTTGCATAGGGGCAAATGGAGGGACCAAAGAATCCCTTTTTGCGAAGATTTTCCCAGGTAAGGGTTTTTTCTCGCATTAGGAGCCAAAGAAAGGTTTTTATTTTGGGCCAGAACAAGGAGTCCCAGACTTTGTTGCTCCAGGGCATGACCTCCCCTTGCTCAGAATGCTCCGGCTGCTCCCTGGCTTCTTTGAGAGTGAAATTGCCACTTCCTTTCTTGCCCCATCTTAGCTTGTCTCTTTCTGTAGCTATTCTGATCTTTCTTTTTTTTAGATGGCTTAGCAAGTCCCTTATGTTATCGTTTTCTGCAATTGAAGTGCCAATGTTATGGAATGACCATTCTCTCCATTCCTGGTCACTGCTGCTGTGGCTCCAGTACTGGTGGACCTTGTACCTTCCCCTGTTCTGACATTCCCTTTTAAAGTCCTCTGGGTCTGGAGTTCCTAGCCGTGGGAGTTTCTGCCAAGCATCTTCCCAAAAGAAAGTGGTTTCCCCGTTGCGGATTTCCCAGAAACTGTGGTCCTAAACTATGTTGCGGTTCCACCTAGCTAAATTCCAAATGGGAGAGCCCTCTGGCACGACCTGTAGCCTTATTAGGTCCTGTTCGTTGCAATCAGGAGTGTATTTTTCCTTCCAGTGTCTTGCCCATGGTAGAGTGGGTTCCTTTAACCAATGCCACCACAGCTTAGCTCCACAAGTCATGTTGATGGTGTGGGGGTCTATTAGATTTAAGCCCCTTACTGCTTTTGATTTACAAAGTTTGTTCCAGGCCACCAGAGCCCATTTGTTTTTTTCCGAGTTGCCTCTCCATATGAATGAGCGTTGGATAGTTCTGATTTTCTGGAGGATTCCTTTGGGGGCCGGCAAGATAGAAAGCAGATACTGCGGAATGGCTTGCAGTATTGCTTTAGTGAGGACTAATCTGCCCGCAAAGTTGAGGGCTCTGTGAGTCCAGTGCCTGCATCTTTTCTCCATTTTCGCCAATATTTTCTCCCAGTGATGCTTTTGCTAAGGTTTGGTTGTGAGAGGGGCTCCCAAATACTTAGAGGTAAAATTGCCCCGTCTGAATCCAAGAATATTTGAAAGATGCTTATGAATGGCAAGATGAGTATTAAAGAAAAAATGGTAGATTTGGCATAATTAATTTCCATACCTGACGCTTTGTTGAAGAGGTTTAGGATATGCTTGAAAGCCATAGATTCTTTCACAGTTGGGGTGCCATGCAGCATGGTGTCATCAACAAACTGTTGGTGTGTTGTTGCTGGAATAGAGTGCAGAGGGTGTAACCCTTTAATTTTGCGGTCGTCTCTAGCTTTATGAATAAGTCTGCTGAGCCCTTCCATGAGGATCACAAAAAGGAATGGGGAGAGAGGGTCTCCTTGCCTGATACCTCGGGAGGGGGAAAAGGGTTCTGAGGGGGAGCCATTGACCAGGATGGAGAATTTGGTGGATTTAATTAAAGCTAGGATCCATTTGGTCCATTGATTGTCAAAGCCAAAAGCATTCAGAATGGCTTCCAGATATTGCTAGTTGACTTTGTCGAATTCTTTGGAGAGGTCCAGTTGCATTAACATACCTGCCATTTTCCTGGTCTGAATAGTGTGGACCATCTCTTGAGCTAAGAGGATATTGTCCAGGATTTGTTTGCCCTCCACGTATCCTGGCTGCTCTTCCGAAATTAATTCTTGAAGAATAGATTAAGTCTATTGGCTATAACTTTAGAGATGATTTTGTAGATCACATTACAGAGAGCTATAGGTCTAAATTTCTCGGGAGAGTTGGCTTCTTCTTCCTTAGGAATAAGAGCAAGGAAGGTGGAATTTAGCGATTTGAGAATTGAACAGGATCGCCTGGAATCTTCAACAACTTCCCATACCTTTTTTTTGATGGTGGACCAACAAGCTTTATAAAAGTTTATAGTAAAACCGTCAGGTCCATGAGCTTTTTCATTCGGCATACTCTTAACGGCTTCCTCCACTTCCTCCATTGAGACTGCTCTTAATAGAGCGGTGTTTTGCTCAGTAGTTATGATGCGGGGTATAGCTTGAGCAAGATCCTCGATAGCCTCTGTTCTTTCTTCCTGCGTTTCCTGAGCAATATGTTTGAAATGCTTGGTGATCAGAGATGATATGTCCTTGTGGTTTTGAAGAGTTTCTCCTGCTTCATTGTTGAGTCGTAGAATTTTGTTTGCACCTCTATAGTCTAAAGTAGATATGTGGAAAAAATTTGTATTTTGCTCTCCTTCCTTGAGCCACTGGACTCTAGATTTCTGTATCCAGAGTGTTTCTTCCTATTGACAGTGAAGTTGCCATTGATCCATCAGTGCTTTTTCATGTTCCTTTGAATCTTCACTAATATTCCTCGAGGTCCATAACTTGTGAATATGATCTAGCTTGCTTTCTATGATGGATTTTTCCTGGAAGATGTTCCCAAATTCTGTTTCATTCCATTCTTTAATTTTGCTTTTGATACATTTTAGTTTGCTTTGGATATTGAACATTCTGGTTCCTCTTATGTCCAATGGTTCACACCACCATTTCTCCAGCAATTTAACAAAGTTGGGGTGCTGCAGCCAGAATTTTTCAAATCTGAAAGGCTTGTTTCTAGGAGTGCCTAGGAAGGTTGCCTCTAGTGAGATAGGCCAGTGATCTGACCCTCCACTGGGAAGAATGTCAGAGTCCACTGTGATTCCTTCAAGTAAAATACTTTCCAAGATAAGAAATCTATCCAATTGTGAAGCAATTAGTTTCTCTCCTCCTCTTCTATTGTTCCAGGTGAAGGAGCTATTTTTGGGTAAGATGTCTACTAGTTTTGCAGTTTCAATGAATTCTGCAAATAGCTCTGCATCCTTGTTGAGCCGTCTTATTCCTCATTTTTTCTCCAAGAGAGAGGTTATCATATTGAAATCTCCTCCCATAATTATCTTCGAGGTGAGATGTCTAAGCTTTAGACTCATAAGAGAATTAAGAAAATGAAATTTATCTTCTAATCGTTGTGGTCCATAGACATTTATGCATAAGTAAGTTTCATAGTTACCTATTATTTGAACTTCCGTGGCAATAAACGATCTGGTGGCTTCCATTGAGAGGATACTTACTACTTTGGTGTCCCAGAGAGTGGTGATGCCTCCTTCCCATCCTTGACTGGCTACTTCTATGAAATCAATAGGTTTGCCCAATTTTTTGCTGATGTTCACCATGTGATTGGTGGCACATTTGGTTTCCTGTATGAACATGATGTTTGGCTTTTCTCTTTGGAACTTTCTTTGGAGAAGTCTTTTCTTTGCTAGGCTATTGAGCCCTCTTGCATTCCATGAAACGATTTTCATTTATAATGAGGATTATTATTGGTAGGATGGGAAGGCGTTCAGTGGCTTCATTTTGCCTGAGTTTAGCATTAAGATCCCAAAATCTTGCAACACTTCCCCATTTGTTCTTTGTCCTCTTTTCTTTTTTTGCTTTAGACCCGTTGGATTAAGAAAGATACTTTTTGAATGATTCCTTTGCCTGTTGCAATACCTAATCTTCTGTTTTGCTTGTCTAGTTCCACCTTTTGTCTTGCCATGAATAGGTCACTAATCTTCCTTAATTCCTCTTCGGAACGTTTTCTAGTCCTTGAGCTTTCTAGTTTTCCGCCATAACTGGAAGGTTCACCCCTTCCTTCTCTAGGGCTTTATTGAGCTCCATCTCGTCACTTCCACCATCATTGGTTAGCATATCAGTATCTTCATCATGTACTTCTTCAGGCTCGTGCATTTGGGCTTTGGTACTGATTTGATTTTCCTCCCCTTTCTTTGTGTTATGGTCTTGCTGGTCCTTTTGCTTCTCATTTCACTGCTTTTCCCCATTTGTTCCTTCTGAGTCTGTATCTGTTTCCAGAATGCTGAAGGTGTTGTTGGTATTGCCTGGCTCTATCCCTATTCTGTTTGATCTTCTCCTGTTGGCTCTTTGTCTTGCTTTTGGTTTTGTAAAGATTTCTTTGCTCTTTGATGCTTGCGTTGTTTTGAGAACTTCTTCTATTTTGTTTAAAGGATAGTCTCTGACAAGGTGGCCATGTTCATGACACTTTCTGCATCGGAATGGGATTTGCTCATAATCAATGGCTTGAAAGTAGTCCTCATCTCTAAACTTTAGCCATAAGCCTTCATGCAGGGCTCCTGAGACATCCAGCTCCACACAGATTCTCACGCATGAGGTGTACCTTCATTTTATTGTTGCTTTCAAGGCTTTGATAAAGGTTCCTAGACGGTCTCCTATTTGTTTGAGCGTCGCTAAGCCCCAATAGTCTATTGGAAGGGAGAATAGACGGATCCACATAGGAACTTGTGTAAAGGTTTCTTTTTCTGGAACAAAGTTAGTCTTCCAGGGTCTCATGTAGAGTCCCGTTGAAGCAAAGAAATAGGGACCCCCATCAAAAACCCTGTCCTTATCCTCTAAGTTTGTAAAAAAAATAGTAAAAAAACCTTTTGCTCCTAGGTGTAGTTTGATATCACCTCTAGGTTTCCAGTGTTGCTTGATCCATTGACAGAGGGCGCGTTCCGTTGGCCACAATCCCATGAACTTGCATATGACTGCATGTTCTGACATGTGTTCTCGTTGGGCTTGAATCTCCGGATCTGTACAAACTACTCTGAGGGTTTCTTTTTTCTTTGGTTTGCAAGCTCCTTGCGTAGCGTTCTTGGTGCTGGGATTTGAGGATGTTTGTTTTTCCTTCTCTTCTCACTCTTGTTTCTCTACATCTTGTTCTTCTTCTTCCTCTGTTTGGGCGTTTATTGAGCCTATAGCCCTTTGGTCTGCATCTGCTCTAGTGTCCCAGTTCTCCTTGCCGTTAGTTACTTTGTATTTCTTTTTTGAGTTGCTTCTTGTCTCTGTTTGCATTTTCTGTTCCCTTTCTTTACTGGTTCCGCTGGAGTCCTTGCGTTCTCCATAGCCCATGATTTTTAGTCCTTCCTACGCTTTCTGTTTGTTCATGACTATTTGTTTGAATGATGGGGTCCCTGTGGACCCCCCGCTTACCATTTGTCGGGTCAGTCGACGACCTCTGTTGAGAAGATCCGCTATTTTGTCTTTCTGCGCTGCCAGAATTGACTCTGGGTTTTCAGGTTTGAGGCGTTAAACCCTAGACCTAGAGGTTGCAGTCGAATCGCCAGAGCTCTATCGCGTATGTTTTTAATCCCTTCTTCTATTGAATTACTATCATGTGCTGAGAACACAAAATAAAGAAGCAGACAATATAGCAAATAAAGAAGCCCTTCTCTCTGCTGGGGTCAAGATGAAAGACAGAGAAGAATCATGGGAACCCATCCCATAAGCTGCGCACCGCCATGTTCTACTGCTTGATCTTAAAAAAATTTGTCTTTTCAAACTTTCTACTTCACCAATGTTCTTAATAGTAAATAACTTTGACAAGGCTTCATACATTTCCCGAGGATGATCGATGTTAGCTATGAATAGGACAAGGTTTTCCTGTCTTCCTTCCACCATTGTAGTCATGGCCACCAATTCTAATTCCCTATATTTTAGTTTGTCAGCGTCATTGGAATTCTTTGTAGGCTTCTTTACTTTTCCTTTGACCAAGTTTAGTACCTTGTTATTTTCAAGGATTAGGTCAATTCTCTTCTTCCAGGACCTATAGTTAGAGGCCCTTTCAAGTTTTTTCTCTCTCTTGATTGTGTTATACATCTTCCTTGAGTATAGTAGACTCCTTCCCGAAGATAGTCCTTTTGAATGGTTCCTTGATCAAGTGCTTGAGACTGCTTTTTAATTCCTTCTTCACTAAAGCTCTGATACCATGTTAGAAAATCAGAAAGGCAAAAATATTTTTCTTATTCTTGATAATTACTTGTGATGTTTATTCTTATTACAATTCTTTATATATTATTTCTTTTAGTTCATTAAGAAATTACCAAAGCAACATCACATAAAACAATAGACACCAGATGTAGGCACTATGCCAAGGGAAAACCCCCTGTTAGCGCTTGGAATTCACCTAGGCTGAGATAGACAAACTCTCAAGGCTACATCAAACCATTTCACCTCGTAGCTAGCCCTACGAGGTAT
>APFE031439063.1:0-11490 GCA_000404065.3 Pinus taeda | reverse complement strand
TGGACAACATAATGTATATCAAAAGGGGAGAATATCTTGGTCTGCCCATTGCCCTTGACGTCAAAGGAGGAGAGTGACTTGGTGTTGTTGTTGCCATCAAGTCCAAAGGGGGAGATTGTTGGCATTATGATACAAGTGTTGTCCTTGATGGCAACTCACTCAGATGACAGATCACAGTACAACAGGATTAACAGCACAGAGTTACAAATCAGACTACATAGAATGAAGAAAGAGAGGTATATGCAAGTTCACCTTGACCAAGCTGCATATAAATGCACGTTCATTGTATATAAGTCACGTATACCTACACACACACTTTCACAGAAGGAAAAGAATGTATAACTTGGAAAACTAAGTTTTTGGTCCTAGGTATTTGGTCCATGGTATTTTGATCCATGGTATTGGTCCATGGTATTTGGTCTGAGGTATTGACCCTAGGTATTTGGTCCATGGTATTTGGTTTGAGGTATTGACCCTAGGTATTTGGTCCAAGGTATTGGTCCTAAGTGGTTTTGGTCCATGGTATTGAGAAAGGGCTAAAACTATATAAGTAGGAGAAGATCATTAGGCCAGGGTGTGCAAGTATTGAATATCTAATGAAGTGTGAGATCAAGTATGTAGGTTATGGGTTTCTGATGCGTTGCTTGATCTGAACTAAGGATGCATCTATGTGGTTGAGGATGGATGATGGATCTGGATCATAAGACCTGAAATGTATTATCATTATGTAGTTTGACCATGGGTAGACTAGATTTGAATTATTGACGCATCTTTTATTATATAAATGTTATGATCTGGGTATGACTGATGTGTGGAATAACTACAAAGTTATGAGTAAATATTTGCATATCTATACATAGGTTCACCTTGGTAAAGGCGCATATACATGTAGATTCAGCTCATCAGAGTAGCATATACATTATGAAATATGATATTTGAATTTGCAGTTGGTTCTAGTAGTTGTTGCAGAGTTCTGGGTTCTGCTTTGTGTTCTGGTGACTGTGTTTTGATGACAGTGATGATGGGCCTTTAGTGATTCAATTGTGGGTGATTCAGAGATTGATGATGCAGATGTAGTTGATGGTTGTATTGTAGTGGTGATAGATTTTAAGCTTCAATGTTGTTGATGGGTCCAGTATGAAAATTGGATGAAATGTGGCCTTTAGATTATGGTGTTGTGTTTCAAGAATATCCAGTATGAAAATTTATGAAACGTGGTCCCTGGAGGAAGAGAGAAGGTCGTAGTCTTTAGTAGGTCTATGCCTACATACTGGTAAACATATTGCTCAGTACAAGAGCCAGGGGGCTAGAGCTCCCTTCCAGTAGCAGCTGGAAAATGAGTGAAGGTTGGAGCCTTCATTAGGTTAGTGCCTATGTACTAGTAAACGGATCGGCTAGTACAAGAGCTAAGGGATTGTAGCTCCCTTCTAGTAGTAGCTGGAAAATGAGTGAGGTTGGAGCCTTTAGTAGGCTGGCACCTACGTACTAGTAAACACATAGGCTAGTAAAAAAGTTAGGGGGTTGTAGCTCCCTTCCAGTAGAAGCTGGAGAACAAGAGAAGGTTGTAGCCTTGTGCAGGTGGGTGCCTGCGTACTGGTATGAGTTTGCACCAATACAATATTGTAAACAGGTTTTTCTTATATTAAAAGAAGACAACATCAAGTGGTTTTTGTCCCGCATTGTGTTTCCACCTTAAATATTGGTGTTCATGTGTGTTTCTTATGTGTGATAGTTTGTTCTATTATTACTGCACATGGTTATTGTTTATATGGTTAATGAAGTATTGATGCACTGATTAAAGATCAACATATGATGAATTATCTGAATTCATAAGTTTGTTGGATATACGTTGGTTTCCTTGCACACAATTGCGTATACACGCGAGTTACCTTCGTTTAAGTATCATATATAAATTTGAGTATGAAAAGAAAAAGATTATAGACTTGGCTAATACTGATTCACCCCCCCTCTCAGTATTATTTTGAACATCTTGTTCTCAAGCTCAATCTTCACCACTTTGTGCTATAAACTCTTAATGAGCTTATCCATTTCTTCCCACTTCAGATCGGGTAATTCTTTATCTTGACCAGAGGAGGATGTTTCTTCTTTTTCCATTTTCTTCTCATGAGGATTATTCTTTCCTCTTGACTTCCCTACCGAGGTGATATTATCTTCCACCTCAAGAGCATCCACTTGGAGTTGATCTAAAGTACGATACTTCCTCTCCCTCAAGGTAAAGAGAAATTTGGAGGCTTTATCTCAACATCTAGATTATAATAATGCTTATTGAATCTTTTTATGAATTCTGAAATGTCCCCTTTTGGCTTCTTCCTTATAACATTGAACTATTTGAAGACATACTCATGATCTCTCTGTTCACCCCACTGTTGTGTGAAATATTTTCGAGTTCTTCCTAGGTGGTGATGGATGCATTGGTGAGGACAAGCTTAGCGAGCATTACTACATCGTCCCTTACAAGTGTAATACTGGAAAGGTTGGCGACTCTAACTAGAATCCTCCTAACCAATTTCAAGCTTCTCCATAAAGGTATTTCATAAAGAGTCTCAGGACCACATCCAGTTGTTCAACATTTAGATTCTCAACAAAAGCAAAAAAGTTTCAATGTGTTTATGTGCCGTGTTTTCGTCTTCCCCATTGATCCTAGGCAAAATCTTTAGATTGTATTGAGGCATAGCACTTAGAGGTTGAGGTAAATAAAGAGGGGCATATTTATTGAGTAATAAACCCATAAAAACCATCTGGATTAATGGAGGAGGATTAATATTTACAGGAGGAACTTGGGTCAAAGCTATAGTGGTTGGAGTAACTAGACTAAGAGCAGTGTGAATATTGTTTTTATTGAGGATCTCTTTACCTTTTACAATCTCAGGAGGAGGAGGAAATGAAACAATAGGATTCGTTACTAAGCTTTCCTCCTCCTTGATCTCTTCTTTGGAGGCACGATGCTCTAGATTATCTTCTGCAGGGTATGTAAGGACCTTAGGAGTTAGATCTGAGCCATGACTGGCAATGTGTTGGGAGCTGGATGAGGAAGCTTCAAAGAATGATGAGATAGTAGTATAGGTAGTAGGATTTTTATCCTTCCAAGCTCTCTTGGAAATTAATTTCTCTAGATCAGATACAGAAGGTTTTTTCTACTGAGAGGTATCTGAGCGAATGTGAGGCTTTCTAAAAGCCGGGATGATAAACGATAATAAGATTTGTGGAGTCGCCAAGGTGATGAGGATGAAATCAAAATGTCTTTGCTCACCTACACAATTAGTGCTTACTTGTCATATCCCAGGGGGAAAATCCTTCAATAAGTTCCCCGGCAACGGCGCCAAAAAATGTTGTCGCTTCCAAAGATAGCCTTGGATTTCTTACAAGACCAGTGCTTGGTAACATATATCTTTATATGTCTTATATTATCTTCATGAAATCAGGGACATCATATACATCTTATACACATAGTAATTACAAAATATACAAATAACATCATGGATTGGTTCCTTCATCCAAGCATATAAGCCATGTATTTCTAGTATCCTTTCACATATACAATTCAAAGGAATATAGGTAAAAACTAGTGGAGGTCGAGTACTTTGAGGACTTACAGTTTAATCAGATTTTGCAGAGTAATGAAAGAAGAGAGGGAGAAGACTAACTCATCACATAGAGCTTGAAACCTCAAGATTTATATACTTATATGAGTTAAACATAGACATATGGATGTAAGAGGATTGGATTTTATAATTCATGGAGCACAAATTTAAAGATATAATCTCAGAGTTACATACAGGTATGTGCATTAACTAGTCAACGCAAATGAATTCGTAAGAACACATGAGATATTCCTGGCAGCTACAATTGCATGAAATTAGAGAGGAAATGTGAACATAATGGAAGTTTAACAGAGAAATAACATATTGTAATATTCAAAGGTTGGAATCGCCACTATCTCATTTATAATCTCAAAGATGCAAATCTAGAATTAAGACAGCTTAGGAAATTACATCAGTTTTTCCACTGAATTTCGAACCTTTTCTAAGTGTTTCTTCCTCCCTTTTATAAGGGAAGGGGGAGCAAGGAAATCAGTTAGAAAAATATCTTCTGGCTAGATTTTACAGTTATCTGTATGAGTAGTTGTCTTAGCATGGAGCCTCCATATATTACAAACATAAGATACCTTTCTTGAAAATAAAACAGAATAACAACAAAAACAATCGAAATCAATAAAAACATAATTAACCAGCAAAACTAAAATGATGGTCCTGAAAATATCTCCACACCACTCTTCTTTGTTGGCCTCTGGTCCAAGTGTGTTTTTGCTAAATCACGGATAATACTCTCTCGGTCAGTTCTTTGTCACTTTCAGCCCTTAAAGGTCTTGTTCCTTCTCTTTCACGAAGCGGGAGCGGTTACCCATCATGGCGATAACATAATCTGAATGCGGTTGCAAACTCATCTGCCCTCCTAGAATCCATGTAAGACACTATTGGCACCTTGATATGCCTAGTGATGCAATTATGGTGTAATATGGAGGAGTGTGAGGATCAATAGTTTTCGAAGGGGGGCATGAGTGGTAACTGGTAAGTGAGGTGGGGGGGTGTGAAATAATATGAGAGGGACATGTAACGGAAAGGCTCGGAAGGGAAACCACTTTTTCGGATGCCCCCTTTGCCGATAAAGGGAAACATGGTTGGGGGGGGCCGAAAAGGCCTAGGAGCCGTCAATATGGGCAAAGTCAATCTGGGCCATCCAGAGATGGGGGGTATTTAATTAATATGCACCCTTTGAAAATGGATGGACTTGACAACCCTTTAAATCAATTTTATAAAATATCACATCCGGACTAGGACTTTGACTTATGAGATTGCCGATTGCTGATTTGCGGGATTGATGACATCATCAGTGCCACGTGTCACTTCCTGAGTGGTGACATGTATCGCCCAGATATACCCCATAGGACCCCTGAAAATATCGGATTTGTGTGCCACATGCCCTCCGTACTACCACGTCATGCTAATGTTAGCTTCCATGTGTCTTTCTCGAGACCAATCCTACGCTGCCATGTGGCCCTACTCAAGGAGAGAGAAAGAGCCCACCTACCTTTGGTTTTTCACATCAATCCTTTGTTAAATGAAATTGGCCCCTCCCAGCATTTTAACACTAAAGGCTTGAAGTTCGACGAGTTTTTGATATTGTGTTTGTGTGCACCCTTTTGCACCTGCAATTGCTGATATGCAATGTCGGTGCTCTGCATCGTGAACCGTCGATATGCTATATCGCCATGGGCCTCTGACATTCGATATGTAATATCGTGATAGCTAATCGTGATATTTTGTCTAACCTCCCTTGTTGCTTCTTTTCAAAAACATTGATTTGTGATTGCAATGAGCTTCGTGACCTCCGATATGCTTTCTCCTTCATTTTAAAGGCAACAGAATCCTTGAACATTAATAGGCCATATCTTCTAATCCAAAAGTCCATTTTCAGACTTCCTTATACCATTAGAAAGCTTGCTCCAAGCACTATCTAATGGAGGGCGTCTGATTTAGCTTTGAGATATTTTGGGGTTTGAAAAACTGGCTTCAAACTTCACCACTATTTGGCACTTGGGACAACTTAAAACTCATAATGTAGTAAGTGACAACATGGTAAGTATATTTAAGAGATGGAGTTAATCCTGACCACTAGTAGGCTATTGGGTTGTGTTATAACTAGCTACTAGGAAGAAAAGGGGTTCCATTCTTTTAGAGGGTATTTTATTACAAATATTAGCATAGTAGCTAAGAGGGATAGGGAGAGAGTAAACAAAGAGGATTTGTGCATTCTTGTTGCCCATAAGTCAGGGGCCTTACTTCCTTGTACCATCAACCATTTTCTATTCAAATAAATAGAGAAGAGCAACCTCGCCTTCGAGATGGATTTTCTCCCAAAATAGTTTACTAGGATATATCTTATGTCAATTATGGTTTGTGACCTTTCATTTCATTTTTCTCTATTTTCTGCATAATTATAATTGGCATGCACACATAATAAATAATGATTTAAAAATCTCAAAATGTGAAGAGAAATAAACCCTCACAATGTTGATTTTGATTTTTTAAGTATAATTTATTAGATATGTTGTGAAGAACTATCTAATGGAATATCCACGATAGTTTACAGATCATATTGGTGTTAGAGTAATTTATTTGAGTATATTGTGATATTTACAGGGGATCTATATCAGCTAAGAAAAAATTCATAAAACCCAAGTCATGGTTGACAAATTTGCGAATAACCCTCATGATCCTGTAGAGGAGAAGTTTTCGTGGTTGGAAGCACAAGTTGTAGATATAAATTTTAATATGAATCTCCTCGTCATGACCTTGACCAATAATCTCAGGCTATTCAAAGAATATATGGTTTCTAACACATAGTTCTAATTAGAGGGGAGATTAGGAATTGGGAAGAAACAAAGAATGAGTTTAAGAAAAGACCCAAAAAAGATCAACCCAGTCCGAGTGTCATGAAATATTCATATTCTCTATTCAAAATGGAAGTGAAGGTCGATATAAAGTTGTACCAAGGTGAGATCGATTATTTGAAGCTAAATTATTAGTTGTAGCAATTGGAAGTTTATTTCAGTGTTCATCATATAGAGAAAGAACAAAATATTTCATTTGCGTAACTAAAAATAGAGGGCCATACCTTGATCTAGTGGGGAAGTTGTTACATAGCATTTTGTCAATGTCCTTGTACTACCCGTTCCTTTGTCCTGGAGGACCTCTACATTGAACCCTTCATGCTTTCCCATCATGAAGAAACTACCATTGTGTCCCTCTTCATGAGCGGAATAATTCCCCTTTGCATCATTTTTGCAAAATATTTTGTTTTTCCTATTTTACAAGACTGGCGCTAATGGCCCGTGTCCTCCTCGTGCCAATATGCAGGGATTACAACTGTCCTTAGCAAAAATCAGATCAATTGAGCCTTTTCCTAGTCGTGTCGATCCTCTTTTGGAAAGCTTTTTAAATATGGAGCCGAAGCTTCCAGCTCTAGAAGCTTCATAATGAAAGTCTGGTAAATGGTTACGCCGGATGGAGCCGAGGAGGTAAAATTGGGATCCTTTCCCCTATTAGGATGGAACTACCTCAAGAGATAATACCTTATCCCATGAGAAGAGGAACCATCTTCCATCCATTCAAGCTATACAAACCTCCACTTTCCCCAAGCACAAGCTAGTTTTAGTGTGTGTGCTAGTGCTAATTAAGTTTTGTTTGGAGTAATCAACAATTTATCCATACTTTGTAGCTCTCTAGTTTGTGATTAAGGGAGAATTGTGAGTCGGTTTGGTGTGAAGCCTAAAGGGAAGAGCCTTTAGACTATCATCATTGAGGCCATCCATGGAATGCTAGCAGAAGTGTGTGGGAACCTGGATTTGTCAGAGGAGAACAACAACGTCAAGATGTTGGTTGTAATTTGTTCTTGACTTCATAAAGATGCAACTATAGATTGATTTCCTACATAAGAAGTGATTTCACATGTTTATGTCTTAATGTTTCTTGACTTGTTAAGTAGGTTTAATACAATTTGTATATTATCACGGTTGTTGTCTACTTGTTTCAGGTGTTCGCAAGAATAAATAGAAGATAGCTGGAGCAAGGGAGCAAGGTCATCAACAAACGGATAGCATACTAAGAGGTAGGCCCTCTTAATTGGTTCTAACCTAAGGAAACCTTCAATAAAATGCCTTGTTTGTGGCTAGACCTGCTCTCAGACTAGAGGAATTTTTTTGTGTCTGCACTTAGAATTTTACCTACACCATAAATTGATGACCATACTGGGGAGCCAATCCTTCGTTTTGCTTGTTTGTAATTCCATGGTTTTGTGTGAACCTTTCTAGTGTCACTATTTCCCTTTAGTTCTATCTTCTCTACCTTGTTTACTACTATGGGTTTGAAATTTACAGTAGCAAGTTTGGTCTCAGCCTTTGAAAAAAATATTTTCTTCTTGTATCCTTGGCTAACATGCTTATTTCGCTGACAGTTGAACCGAACGATGCGATATACTCAGGAACAATCTCGTCAACCCCCTTCTGGCACTTGTTGTCAGTTAGGCAGTCGCACCGATGCCTGTAGGTGAAGATTAGAGTTTACCCTAGATCTCGACTAGTGTGCCTTGCTCTCTTGATTTATGCCTTGTAACTTGTTTAGATTGTTTTCTCCCTGACTGGAAAGTTGCATTTTCACTTGGTTTATTTTCTTGTTGACTTTCCTTCTTTTTACTTGATTTCTTGAGTCTGTGGATGGTTTGTAGCCCTAGGGAATCTAGGTTGTCATCCATTCAGTTGATTGTGAACTCAGTGAGCCAATTTGTTGGTGAATTTACTCCTTGCGTTTCTCTTATAGTCCTCTTAATTCTTTTGTCTCCATCACACAAGTTTGAAAAGTTTTGTTTGCTTGTTTAAACATCTCTTTTCCAGCATAGGTCACATTGCTTGTCTTATTTTTGGTAGAGTCATTGCTTCATTAGTTTGAAAGAGATTTCCTTTTGTTCCTTTTCATTTGCTTGAGGATTAATTGTCTCGAAAACTTTTCCATTGAAGTATTTGATGAAATATTTGTTTTTTCAATTCAGGAAAAGGACATAATTCTAGTTTTGTACGTTAATATGTTACGTTAGTTAGCATCATTGAAGACTAGGGTTTCATTTTCATTTGAAAAGAAAAAAAAATCTCTTTACTTTTGAAAGGACTGTTTGGAGTGTACTTGTTAGCAAACTAGGAATTGGAAAGAGTCTTTTCATTAGTTTATTTCAAAAAGTAAAGTAGTGAAAAGATAATTTTTTCTTTCAGTTGCTTGGTTGTTTTTATTTGATTGTATTTTCTACCCTCCCTAGTGTAGATGATTCATCGAATTGAAAGAGTCTTGTATCATTTAGCTGCACATAGGACTTTTCAAGTCACATCACTAAGGCCTGAGAACCGAGACATAATTCAAGATAAACTTTAGAATGAACTCAATTAACCTAAGGCACATTTGAAAACTGACGATCACATCTAGAAGGTCTAGGCTAGAGACATGTTCTGACATCTTTAAACCTAGCAATTGTTGTTAGCTTCGACACTAAACAAAGCTAGTACGGACTCATGCTCCCCATACCGTTGAGTATATAAAGGGAGACCCCACTAGGCTACATTATTTTATCTATAGGAAGCCAAGTCTGCCACCTTGTAAATGTGATACACCAAACACAACATTCGGGGAGATTGCCTGCCTATACTTCTCGGTTCACTGGGAGGTATTCTGTAGTTCACAGTTACCTGGTAATCCTTTTTACCGAGATCATTCCGAGTAGTTATTTGATATTTTTGACTCATTAAACTTAAAATATCATCTGAGTGTTTGTCCTTTTGAAATCGTTTCCAATTGAAAGCGATATAGTCATCTTTGCTTCTTTTTTTACTCTTAAAATATGAAAGAGCACCAGTTTATTTATGCGTCTTTAAAAATTGTTGCCCACGATCTTATAACATCATGTTAGTCTCTTCAAGACCAAATCATGAGTATTCCTTAAAATTACATTTTAAAGCTTTGAACTTTACTCTTTTTTCTTGGAAATTAAGACAAAGACATCATGGTTGAACCATCTGGTTCACCTAGTTCCTCTTCCTCTCCTCTGCTTGAAATATTGTCAGAGGAGACATTTCCTAAATTATGGCAGTCACTTGAGGACCAAGGTGTTGAACTCAATTTTTTTTTGAGAATTTATCCTTTGTTATCTCGTCCTCCCCCTCCTTCAAATACTCGGTCATTGTCTGCTATTGACCCAGAATCCCCAAACAATCCTGTCCAGACTCCTGAAAATTTGTCGACTACTGAAAGTCAGCTTAGATTGGTTGTATATCCTCCAAATCCTTTGTTTGACCCTGTTGAGATATCATAGCAATGTCTATACGGTATGTATGATCAGCTAGGTATTCTTTTGTAGTTATTCCCTCAAACATCTTTGGTCGTTCGTCGTCACTTGTTTCCACCCATGCATCCCGAAGGCGACGCTCCAGTCTCCTATCAGGACCACTCGGAGGTTTCCACTCCACACACTATCGAAGAGGAAGAATATTAGTTTCCTCCTAAATGGTTCCCTTACACGAGAAGTATTCCTATCAATATTTATAGGGATTTACCCCTAACTATGTGACTTTAGCACAATTGGTCTCATGCAAACCTAGTGGCTCGTCACTTTATCATAACCCTATTTGGGTGGCTGGTGCTTTTCCTACCACGAGTCTATTCATTTAGAACCCGACCTCCCAACAGATGATGATTTATGTAGTTACCTTAGTCCCAGTGCAACCCACCGTTCCAAACCCTCCATCCAAATCACCCATCCGATTCAACCGATGGTCTTGAGTCATGTTGTTGTCAGTTCTTCAACCCCTCTAGTAAGTGGACAAGCTGTACCACCACCAAGGGGCAAAATCTGAATGTTTTTATGGTTTCAGGCACAACCAATGTGAGTATCTCACAACCTCATATGATTGGGATGAACCAACCTTCTTCTGGTGCTCTTTTAAACCCTGTTGGATCAAGCAATGTTTAGTACCAACAGGTCCAAAATCTTGTTGGTTCGTCTGAGTCAGGCAATTTCTAGTATCAGCAACCTTATGAGACTCAGGTTCAGTACCAAACTCCTTATGTTCCATATGGTTCACATGGAATGGTCAATCCGCCCTACGTCTTAAAGCTTAGAGAGTATGTTCAGCCTAGCATGTCCTCCTTTCCTGGTGGCTATGGCTAAATACAGTTTGGAAATTTTCAAGGTCTCAATCCAGGAACAGTTCAAGTACCCTTGCAGTAGCAAGGATAGCCTTTGCAGCAACAAGGGAAACCTATATCACAACAAGGGCCATTTGTGCAGCAGCAGGGGCATATGATGCCACAATAACGACAACTGCAACAACCATAGGTGCAACCCTCGCAACATTTGCAGTAAACCATGCAACCACAAATGCAGTATGCTTAGCAAACTTCCCAGCCTATGTCTTCGAAAGGCCAACCTATGCAGCCCTAGGGACAACCTTTGCAGCTGCAAGGTCATCCCTTATAGCAGTCGGGCCAACCTCGACAGTAGCAACCCTCATATATGTATCAACAAGGCCAACCCTTGCAAGGACAAGGTCAGGGTGAAGTCTTGCAGCAGCAGGCCCAAAATCCTAATGTCCAAGGGAAATAGGTTCATAATCCTGTTGTCCAAGGGTAGCAGGTCCCAAATCCCTCTGTCCAAGGACAACAAGTGCAGAATCCTTATGTTCAAGGGCAGCAGGTCCAAAATCCTCTTGTTCAAGGGCAGTAGGTTCAAAACTCGTATGTCCAGGGACAACAAGTGCAGTATCCATATGTCCAAGGTCAACAAGCTCAACAACCTTTTAACTCGTATGTTGCTTATCAGCAACCTATGGCTAGACAATTTCAAGGCTTTTAAGGTCAAAATCCTCCCTAC
>APFE031439061.1:175296-229391 GCA_000404065.3 Pinus taeda | reverse complement strand
CCCATAGCGACTCTGACTGTTCCTTATGCTGGACAACAAAAGCTGCACCAAGCACTTCCCTAGAACTGCGTCACTCCTCCAGGAGCTACGTCACCCTCTCTTGGCTCAAAATCTGTTGATCTGCTCCCAGTGTGCCTCACAGAATCTCCCTAGCGCTACCTCTGAGGCTCACCGTCAGCCTCTACGGCTTTTGTGTCTCACTGTGTTAGCCCTCTGCGTCCTTTGTGTCAGCTTCATGGCCTCTGCGTCAGCCCTTCTAGGGCTTGTTCTGTCAGCACTTCCATCAGTTCCATGCTTGATCTTGTAGAGCCATTTAGAGGTGAAAACAGATTTGTCCTTGGGCGTAGAGACCACATCCCAGACATCATTCTTCATAATCGTCTCATACTCTTTGTTCATAACATCCTTCCAAACTTGGTGCTTCACAACTTCTTCGAATGTGCAAGGCACATTTTGAACTTTAAACAATGATGCTCATGGAAGCTAAGTACCCTAGGTACCTATTCGACTTCTTACTTTCACGAAAATTCCCCCTTCGTGCAATATGTCTCTTGGCATCTTCGAGTTTCCCTAAGCCATGAATGTCTCCTTTTTGAGGAGGTGGATCAGTGGATCCATTGGTCCTTCAACATCGGCCATCGTCTCATCCTATGGTTCTCCTTACTTTCCTTTATCTGCTTCTTTGTCTTTCGTTGGACTAGGAAGGTTACTAATCTTCCCAAGGGAAACATCTTTATCGAAGGTGACATCATGACTTATTTCCACTTCTCTTTGACCAAGCACATAGATTCTATATGCCTTAGAAATTTCATTGTAGCCCACAAATGTTCCATTCTTCCTAGATGCATCCAATTTGCTTCTCTTTTCTTTCGGCACATGAAAATACACGAGGCTACCAAAAATTCTAAAGTGAGAAACATCAGGTTTCTTATCGGTGAAAACTTCTTCGGGAAATTTGGAGTCCAATGCTTGATGAGGGCATTTGTTTTGAACATACAGGGAAGTGTTGGCAACTTCTGCCCATAGGAACTTCGGAAGGCTTTGATCATGTAGCATGGCATGGGTGGCTTCTATAATAGAACGATTCTTCCTTTCAGCAACACCATTTTTCTCGAGAGTATATGCGGTAGTAGTCCCTCTCTTAATGTCGGCTTCTCTACAATAGTCATTGAACTCATTTGATTCATATTCGGTTCCATTATCGGTCCTCAATATTTTGATCTTCTTCCCTGTTTGATTTTCGACCAAGGCTTTGAAAGAACAGAACCATGTGAACACTTCATCCTTCTTTTTCAAGAAATAAATCCAAGTTTTGCGATAGAAGTCATCCACAAAGATAGCATAATATAAATTTCCTCCCAAAGATGTCACAGATAACATACCAGATAGATCATAAAGAACCAATTGCAAAATTTCAGTAGTCTTGCTATCACTTGAGGGGAATGGCCCCCTTGTATGTTTTCCTTCGACACATCTTTGAAAAACACCTTCATGTTCTACTTTATATTCGGGCATACCTGTCACCATCTTCCTCACATCAGGTAGAGCCTTATAATGTAGATGAGAAAACCTCTGGTGCCATAATTCGGATTGAAGTGATGTGTCACAAGACATAGCTCCCAATGGGCTTCCTCCAACTTGATATAGGCTATCAATTTTGAATCCAAGAGTAAATACTTCTTTGAAATTTCTTTTCCAAACACGTATGTTTCCATCAATGAATGCTACCTTGAATCCTTTGTCTTCCATTGCTGAAATAGATACCACGTTCTTCTTTAGATCAGGTACATATAGTACTTCTTGTAGATGAATGGTGTTACCTTGATTCAATTGAAGAGTAACATTCCCAGCTCCCTTCACGGGATAGGTGGCATTGTCTCCAAGAATGATTTCCAAATTTGTATCATTTTCTATCAGATTTGAAAGAGCTTCTTTATACCCAGTAAAGTGCCTTGAGGCACCACTCTCAATCAACCAATTTACCAACATATCTAGAGGAGAGGTAGTAGAGAGCGCATATATAAGATAAAATTCTTTTTTCTTGTTATTTACAACATTAGATTAATCATACCTGGAGTTTCGCGATCTTTTGGGATGTCAACCATTTCCATTGTTGAGTAGCGTGAGCATTCCTTTTTCCTTTCTTGTTGAATTTGTCATTCCTTTTATTGTTGTCGCCTCTGAAATTGTTGTGGTTGTTGTTGTCATCATCCCCAGGTGTATCCCCTCTATTAGGACTCCCCCTAGCATAGTGGCCAAACATTTTACAAATGAATCATCTTCCCTTCCTTCCATCTTTGAATCCTGGTCTTCCTTGAAATTGCTTCTTTGAACCTGCATTGTTCTTCTTTTTAGCATGAGCAGAGAATGCAGCAGGTTCATTCCTATTTGAAGGCATGTCTCTCTCCATCATCCTTGTTTCTTCTTGAGTACATCTTGTCAACAATTCATCAAAACCTGGAATCTTATCATTGTTGAGGATAGTAGTGTTGAACACATGCCATTCACGAGGGAGACCTCCAAGGGCAATGAGAGTGAGCTCCCTATCAACAATAACTTCCCCAATTGAAAAAACATCATTTTTGATCTCGGTAATCCTCAAGAAGTAGGATTGGAAATCTTCACCTGTTCCCTTTTTTAGTCCTTCAACTCGTTTTTGAGAAAGAGGACTTGGTTTTCATTGCTAACCTTGAACATGCCAACGAACCTATCATACATCTCCTTAGATTTGTTCAAATGAGAGATGTATGCAACCAAATACTTGTTACTAAAATCCCTGATAATCTTCTTAGCTTTGATTTCTCCTTTCTTGTACTTTGTCTTAGTGGCAACCAATGCATTTGAAGGAGGTTCAGTAATATTTCCCTGCACATAGCCATTAACATCTTTCTCTTCCAAAGTCAAATCAAGAGCCATCTTCCATGCATGATAATCAGACTTATGATTGAGCTTGTTATCAGGTTTGAAGTAAGATGCGGAGGCCATTGAATCTTGTCCTTGTCCAACAAATCTCAGTGATTTCTCTTCATAGTGATTGCTCTTTTCACTCTTGCTCGGGCTTTGTCTTCACCTCAGCTATGATACCATGTTAATTTTAGATAACAATGGTATGTTCTATGGTTAAGAGCAATTCACTTCAATTTTTCTTATTAGCCCAATATTAATTTCCAGATTAGCAATCACATTAACATATAGGAAATGAAGATAGAACATAAATAAAAAGCAGAACACAAGCCAAGACAAGAGGACACAATATTTGGCGGATGCTCGGGAAAAACCCCAATGTGGGGAAACCCTTTGATCAAGTCTTGTTTATATTCTTGAAAAGTTTAGTAGAGTGAGAGAGTACAATATACAAAATTCACTTGCCCAAACACAGTCAAACTGCAGCCAACAGGATGCGCCTACCAAAAAGTCAATGTTGGTCAACTTAGCAGAATTATTCCTCCAAATTAGCTTGGTCAAACCTATCCAATTCATCCTCCAAGAACGTCCAAATTAGTCTAGAAAAAGTTAGTCAAATTCAGTCAACGCAGAGTCAAACCTGCGTCAACATTGGTCAAACAACCTATAAAACCTCAAAATCTGTGCCGAGAAATGTGTCGTACCCAAACAAAATCTCTCCCAAGAAAAACATAGTCAAACAAGGTTAATTGCTACCCGATAAACACTGGTCAAGCTTGCTGCAACTTGGTCAACACAAAAAACAAAAAAGTAAAGTCAGCGCTTTGCACGTGTGGAGGAGAGACGCTGCACATAAATTTGTGTGGTCCAATCAGATGAGAAGAGAGAGAGAGATATGTGAGTGATGATGAGTGTCCAAATGAGGTAGATGATCCTTCTATTTATATGCAACATTGAGAATGAAAAGACATGACATTTGGGCTTTTGAGCCTACATTAGTTTGTTGGCCAACCTTGGCAATTTGTCCATAAAAGAAATAAATTCATAATTCCATTTGTGCATGTCAAAATGAGATCATCTTTAGATCAATCCTACACCTCTCGGAAAGGGGAATCCAATAAAAATATCAGCCTCATCATATTAGTTGTCCAAGGTTGAGTTTGGCCCTAGTTGCCAAATTTAACAATTAGTTAGCCCAAATGGCATAACCAAGAATTCAAAATGCCCATAGCGGCACCTGAAAACCGTCTTATGTGCATCCTGCTTCTGGACCCGGATTTGATGATATTTTGATTGCAAATCAATCTTTGGGAAACAAATTTCTCTATGCAATTCATCTAGTAGTTCATTGATCCTAGGAATAGGTTACCTGTTTTTGATGATCTTTTTGTTTAGTGCTTGGTAGTCAATGCACATCCTCCATCTACCATCCTTCTTCACCAAATCTACCAATGAAGCAAATGGGTTCAAACTGGGTCTAATGTGGCCCATAGCTAGTAGTTCTTTGATGACCTTCTCTATCTTGTCTTTGAATTTCTTCGGGTACCTGTAAGGTGTGGTGATCACAGGTTTCACCCTTTCTTCTAGCTCTATGGTGTGTTGAAAGCCTCTGTCAAGAGGTCTTCCTGGTGGAATCTCGCCAAATGCCTAGTCATGTTTATTCAACAATACTTGATTATCAACCTAGTACTGTTGGCTTCTATCTAATGACTTTTGGTTTGTAATCATACATTCTATTGCATAAGCTACATCCCCATGCCTAAATATAGCCTCCATCCTTTTAGCTAAAATAATTCGAAGAGTGCTATTAGACATACCTTTCATTACTACCTCGATGTGATTCAATGCCTTGAAACCATTTCCATTGCATAGTAGTTCATTGAGAACTTTCCCAATGAGTATAACCACTGAACCCCCAACACAATATTGGTATCTGTGAGTTCTACTACATAAATATCATCGGTGAATGTGCAGTTACCTAGTGTCACGTTCAAGCGTGGGATCACCTGCGTGCAAGCCATGTTGTACTTGTTGAAAATTGTGCAGCTTCCGAATGAATTTCCTTTGGGAAACCCTACTGCCCCAAAGAGAATATATAATGGTCAAAAAGAAAATTCAAAAGAAATATTATTAATATGGTGCAATTGGGGCAAGCCACCATCAAAGAATTATATATATATATTATTATATATATATATTTATTTATTTATTATCATGAGTAAAATTTGACTTTAAGATCCCTCCTAATTGTACATGTTTGCTTGATTATTTTAAGAATGCAATTCGACTATGATGAAGAATATTATCTCAAATGGGAACCAAAAATTTACATCATTGAGAAAAGGACCAAAAGGAAATACGCAAATCTGCTGCTTATGTTTTCTGAAGTTGTATTGCTTATGTTTTTTGAGGTTCATATAAGGATTGTATTGTTTATCTAAGGTTCGCTTCTATGGAGAGGCTCTCTATATGACACGTAATTAGCATCTGTGACATCAACACGGTGTCTTGTATTCATCACGAAGCATCACTCTTATTGTTACCGTGGCATCACGTCCTATGTTTCAATGTATCACATCCCTTGTTATAGAGGCATGACATTTCTTGTTACAGTGGCATCACGTTCTATGTTTCATTGGCTTGCATTCCTTCATACAGAGGCATCACATTCCTTGTCATAGTGGACCATAGTTTCTTGCATACTTTGGTTTGTTACATTAATTGCCTAGTGGATCACATACATTGACCACTCTCATACTTGGATCGTTGCATTTTGTCTTTGGTTCACATATTATTTAGTATGGCTTACATTCTCACAAGCTTTACATGGTTCATTTTTGTTTACTTAGTAGCTTGCACCATAAGTTCTGTGACCCATATATATACCATTGGTAAAGCTGGCACCAATTTGTAGGCCCATACACTTTATGTTGTGATTCGATATCTTATGGTTCATATAAATTATGTTATTGCTTATGTCATGGCTCGCACCTTCTTGTATGATATAATAGTTATGATGATATCATATGAGGGTAAACTTTGATTCGTCAGAAATATATATGCCATGACTGTAACTTATATGACGATGGTTTGAAGGCATGGGATAGAGAGCAATAACCATAACTATGACAATAACCCTCGACGATGATCATGACTGTGATCTACTAAATTGAGACAATGATTATGATATGGCAGTAACCTTAATAACATAGTGACCTTGTTTCCAATGGAACAATGCTAGTGACCATGTTACCCAACAAGGATCTTGATATATGACCTTGATAGTTTCAGTTACCTTGCTTATGATACACAATGATAGTAACATCATGGACGATGCATAACAATAATCTTGATGTGACAGTGTTCTTGATAGTGCTTTGATAATTAACATGGCAGTAACTCTGATGGCAACATTCTCTTGATGACAGTATGGATAGCTGATATAATTGTGTTATGATGACAACTCTCTTAGAATTGTTTTATTCAGTTCACAAATAAAGTTGTGAATTGACTTGGGTTGGCCCTAGGTGGCCTAATCTGATTGATGAAGTTTCATGATATCGTACTTTGTATCTCAGCTGAACATTTGATGAATATTTAATAGAAGAAGAATTTGGTTGGATTTTTCCTCTTGTGGGGGTTTCCCTGGTCTTTGACCTAATTTCTGGTGTCTTTATTGTGCATGCTTTTCTTTTGTTGATCTTTATTGTTCCACTGTTTATTGTTCTCTCTACATAATTGATAATGCTGATAATGATATTATGGGGTGAATGTAATGAGTAAATGTTGAAAATATTTAAAATGCAATTATCTTTAGCATCAAATAATCTAGCCCTAAAAATTGTCATGGAATCATAGCTGGGCTGAAGAAAAGTCATTGAAGATCACCCCTGTGAAGTCATCTATGGATCAAGTAGAGGGAAAGAGAAGAAGATGGCAGAGACTTGAAAAAATGCTAGGGTTTGGAGAAAACCCTAAGGAAGTCTTTTTGTGTAGAAGTTAGGGTTCAGAGAAACCCTAGGAGTGGTCTTGATTTGGAAAGGGCCTAAGTGTGATTCATAATTTCTTCATATGATCAAAGATAACTTATTTGGGACATATCCAAAAAAAACCCTAGGATTAGGCCTGAGGTATGCAAGGGCTTGGGTTTTACAGTTTTGAAATTCTATTAGAATTAGTGAGAAGACCTTAATAACTTGTGACTGATTCAAAGAAACCCTAGATGGATTTGTCTCCTATCAAATAGATGATATGTCGTAGATTCAGAGGTAATTGATGGTTGTAGTTGGCTATTGATGAAAGAGATAAAGGATATTGGTGGTACTCAAGAGGATGCATTTCTTCTGAAGACAACATTGGCATATGATCGATGGATAATGGTGCCTCCTGGCTAACAGGACAAGATCAAGAGGGAGAAGATAACATCCTACAATCCACATTAAAGATAAGTATTTTCAAGACTTATGTTATTTTGTTTATGACACTGCTCTTGTTTAGATTTGTCATTTTTGGACTATTGTTTATTTCTCATGCACAAATATTTGAATACTTCTATTACTAACTTCTTGGATAAGGAAAGTTGATCCTTCTCAAATATCATCATTTAGCACTCAGAGGGAAATGAAAACCTCCTACAATCTATATTAAAGTTAAGTACTTTCAAGGCTTATGTCATTTCCTTGTGTTATTGTTCTTGTCAATTTTATTCTTTTCAATTATTGGTGATTCTTCTTGCATGAGTATTTTTTTGTTTCACTAACTTCTTGGACGAGGATGTAATCCATCTTGAGAATCATCAAGATGCAGAGTAGTGCAGGAAGGGTAAGCTCCTATGTCACAGGACATGTCCTTAGGGGTCCTATGTCTTGTATTTTGTGTGTCAGACACGACATGACCCATAAATTGTGTCCTAAAATCAGGACACGTGTTTGGGTCGTGTTGGACATGTGCCCTAATTTAACCTTATTTTAGGACACATGCCCCACTAAAATACCAAAGTAAAAAGCATCACGTCTTGTTTCCTTTTCATTTTTTTTGTTAATTTCGTGTCTGTTCATGAGGCATTAGCCAACATGGATCTTAATGACCCAGTACTAGAGCCAATCACTTTTGATGATGAGTCCCTTGAGGGGTCATCCTCCACACCAACAAATGGAGGAGGAGATATTGGATTGGGCATAAAGGAGGATGATGGAGTAGAGTCAGATGGTAGTGGTATTGATGATGATTATGACACGGAGGAGGACCTGGACTATTGATAGAGTCGTGACTAGTGAGTCATGACCAGTGCCATTGACAAGCTATGATATTCCTACATATTTTGTATCTACTCTGTTTTGTATTTTCCAGTGGCAATCCCTTGATATCTATGTAATACATTTTTATTTGATGACAATGAAAAATCTGTAATTTATGGTTTTAATATCTAATTTCTACTTCTAAATTTCTAGTTTCGTATGTGCTTGAACAATTGTTAATAACATGAATAATGAACAATGAACTGTGAACATCATTGATGTAGTAAATTAATAAACTAACTAGTTCTAAAATTGTAAAATTGTAAATACTAAATTACTAATTTACTAAATAGATATCATCACGATTCATATCTGCAGATGTTCTAATTTCTAAAATATTGACTAGGCACTATATTTCAGTATTATATCTATATATATATATATATATATATATATATATATATATATATATATATATATATATATATCGTGTTGAATACTCCTATATGTGTGTCCTTCGTGTCCTATGTCCTTGTGTCATGTGACTTAGGTTAGCTCCAAGAGAGAGTTGGTACAAGAAAATGAAGGAGCCACTCTTACATCTAGAAACGAAAGACAATCCTGCCTCATTACCAAGTACACTTTCATTATGTTTATTTATTTTGCTACTATTTCTCTTGCTCTTGTTCTGGGGTCATAGGTATATCTGATGGATGTGAGGACCTAGCCCTCAATATCGAGATTGAGAAATATGAATAGCCATCCCATGATTAGAGTGACACTTGATAAATGGACAAGAGCTCAAAATTTGAAGGAAGGATTCTGTCCCTCAGGTTGATAACTATGATTTATTAAGCTTCTTATTAAGAGGGAGCAAATTGTCTAATAACAATGAGATATTTTGAGAAAAGGACATGCTGAGAGATATATGTCCTTCATACAAGGACCATTCTTAATGACAAAGATGTTGCAGTATCCGATGCTTCTGCAATACTAAATTAGGATCAGGAATATGCTCTCAACAGGAGAGGGTTATGATGAGATCTTGGCTTTTGTTGCTTGATGTATTATTGTCAAATGTATGAAGGAGAGTTTTTTGAGCTACCTCAAGGCTTTGAGGCACATGACATTAGATTCATGATGGAAGAGAGTCCTATATAGACTCAAGTTAGTCCCTTGGACCTCAAATGATTGGATTGATGGACATCTGATCTAGATTCCGACCTCTCATCAAGGTTCAATGTATGTTTTTGATATTTGATTGTACATGCTTAATGATTTATCTATGTTAGGATCAGATCATATTAGTATTCAGTGCCTGAGGGAGCTACCCCCTGAGCCTAGATGAGGATCATCTCGAGATTGGTGATAAGAACTTCCATGTTAAGGGAAGTATGTTGTCAAATGCTTAGCATGATGATTTACACTAAGCAGTCGAGAGAGCCTCCTCTTCAAATACAGTTATGATGGATTCCCAGTATGAGCCAACAACAAGATGGACTTTTTATTTGCAGTATGTTCTTTGAAGCCATATAGAGCCTCGATATGTATATTGGAATGCTACAAAACTAGTACTGGGATACCTATATTGAGAAAATTTCTAGATACAAATCCAACTGTAGTGACTGATATAATTTCTTCTACTTATTAATTCAAAAATAAGTTATTCACAATGTTTCTATAGTAAATATCGAAATAAATTCTACTGCAACCTTCATAATAAAAATACTAAGGAAAGTAAATGCAAAGAAAAATACTAGCACAAGTACAAGTACAATCACAATGACAATTATTTTTGGACAATTGTCCCTGGAAACATCCAATGAGGGAAAACCGGTGTAGTAGATGAGGGTTTATTTATTAATCTTCAGAAAAAATTTCATGTACAAGATACAACCAACATAATAGAAGAGAAATTTTTGTGAGAATTTACTGACAGTTCTCTCACAATTCCCGACAAGTTTATGATCCAGGAGAGGACCTACTGTCCCCTCTGCATATCACTGCGTCAGCGTCTGCGTGAGGACTGCGTAGTCCCAACGTCAACCTCTACGTTGTCCCTCTGTGTTACAACTTTTGTGTTGTCTCTTCTCTGCTCTGCGTCTTCTGCTCTTGCACTCTTGACTGATGCTGCTACCCTCTCTCTCCTCCTTAGCTACAACTCTCCCTCTGAATCGATTTCCTCTCGCCGAACTTCGATTAGTGAGAAAATCGATTTTACTCAGGTAACTAAATATTTGCCTGGTGTATTTCACAAATGCCCATCAATGTCCTTCTTGTAATCCTCCTGTTGAGAACCAACAACACATATTAGATTCTAGTCGATGGTTTAGATCATTTGGGCTCGATCTTTGTCTTCTTTTAGAAGTTTCACCCACAGTTTAGATTAATACCTATTAATTATTTTAGTTTCCTAAGTTTAGACTTAGGGTCCTATTAAAAATAATTAATCATTTTAATAAAGCTATCTTCAGGTGGAATTTCCAAAAACGATTTCTGGGTATTGGAGAATGCATGTGTTTAAGCCTCCTTGCAAATTTTGAGACTTAGAGTACATTCGATGCTACCAAAAATAAACACTCCCTCTCAGTGAGGAATGTGCTCTAGCAATGCAACTTGCTGAAGCATCACTCTGTTCTGTAACATCTCCTTTTACGTTGTTGATGTCTGACATTTTGTCCACCAACTACTGCGCAAATGCTGCATCCGTACTGTTGCTGACTTTTCCACTGCCAACACTACATCTGTACTGCAACTTTTTGCCACTGTAACTAAGAAACTATATGTTTCTGTTACTGAAACAGATTCTCTACCATACCCATCTGTGCCTTGAATTGGATGAACTTAGCTCTTCCTAGAGCTTTTGTGAGTTTGTCTGCTACTTGATTTCCTGTGGAGACATACTGCAACTGTACTGCCCCATGCTGAACGCAGTCTTTTTTGATTTTGGGTAGCATCGGATGTGATCTAACCATGAAAATTGGTGGAGAGGCTAAAACACATGAGATCTCCAAGACCCAAAAATGGTTTGGACAGATTGTACCCGGTTTGGGAGATATTAAAATAATTAATATTTTTAATGGAGTTCCTAAGTCTAAACTTAGGAAAAATAAAATATTAATGGGTATTAATATAAAATTGGGTTAGAAGGTTCCAAAAGTCATGGATCAAGCCAAATTTAATCTTAGCCGTTGATTAGAGATTTAATCTTAGGTGTTGAAGGACCAATGAGAAAAGTATAAGAGGAGGCTTGAGGGTTAGTTGGAGAACAACACCAGAGTGATCAGTCATTCATTTTGCTACAGTGGGGTTGCTAAGAAAAGTTGAATTAGTGATCAACAATGAGGGGCAGTGAGTACGAGGTAGAGAGGCAGAGACAATACTGAGAGACTAGTGCAAAAGCAGAGAGAGCGAGAGTAGTAGCCAGTCCATGCTACGCAGAGCCCATCAGAGTCAACGCAGAGGCTAATGGGACTACATCATCCATGCAGAGGCTGCTGGAGTGCCTCAGAGGGCCCCAGAGGCTGCGCGGTGCCTTAGAGGGTTGATGCAGAGGCTCCTGGGGTTGACACAGGTCACTAGGAGGCTGACGCAGAGGTCGAAAGGGCTAGCGTTGAGCTTCAGTTGTGCCGAAGACAGTTTCATGGGACAAGTTTTTTGAATAACTGTTTCCAAATATAGAGGTATTATCGTTGTGTATTTTTCTTTGTCGGGTGAGATGGTTAGGCACCCATTTGTACTCAAGGAAATAATGCATAATAATAAACCCTCAAAATAGCTACATTGGTTTTTTCGCATTAGGTTTTTCCAGGGACATTTGTCCAAAAATAATGATGTCACTTGTGTGCTTGTTTTATTTCAGTTCATGATGTATAGATGTTGAGACTGTACTTGTGTTTATTTTCAATATTTATATGGCTAAATAACTTGTTAAGTAATTAAACAAGTAGGTGAAATAAACCAAATAGTGCAGGAATAATTTCTAACAGTTTAGAACTAGAAATTCCAACATGGTATCAGGGCATGGTTACAGATCACAGGAGAGTTGAAGGCATTAGTTGAGCAGAGCATTTGCAGTAGAATCAACTATCTCGAGTGATAGTAGTTGATCCTCGCAGAAGCAACAGAGGAAGGGTTGACGTAGAGGGTTTGCGTAATCAGTTTGGGCTAGAGAGAGGCTAATGTATAGGTTGAGGAGGGCAGACAGAGGCTCATGCAGAGCCACACAGAGGCTAGGAGGGCTGACGCAGTTGGCTTAGGGTGTTGTTTTTCCAGTTCCGGGATTGCGCAGAGCGAAGAGGCTCAATCCTTTAGTTGCTGGGGTGAAGGAAGCTGTGGGCAGTTTGCAGGAACGAAGCTGATGGGGTACTGTGGTTAGAACAATACCTAATAGGGAAAGACCAAGGTAGAGGAAGTTGCAGCCGAGGCAGATTTCTAGCCAAGGAATCCGGATCAGTGTTTTTTAATTTTAGGTATGTTCTATGCTTAGAGCAATTTATTTCAATTTTCACAGTTAGCTCCATATCTTTTCCAGATTAGTAATCACATCAACATTAAAGTAAACTGCAGATAGAACATAAACATAAATCGCAGAAGACAAGCCAAGACAAGACACAAGATGTGGCGCTAGATAGAGACAAAGCCCAATGTGGGGAAACCCTTGATCAATTCTTCTTATATGTTCTTCAATAGTTCAGCAGAGAGAGAGAGAGAGAGAGTACATTTACAACAGAAGTCAACACTTTGACTTATGTAGATAAGACCATAAATCATCTCTAAGAAGATGATACATGAGATCAGTTGAAGACATGCCGCTTCAACTAATTCTCCAAGGTGACTTCTTCACCTATCATTGTGTTGCATTTCGTCATCATGTTGCACCTCACCGCACTGCACCATGCTGCACCCATCATCACTATGCTGCATCTCATCACGCTCCATTAATCATGACTGTACCCATCACTGTACTGCATTATGTGCCATTGCTGCACCATGTTGCCATCTTGACCTATGTGTTGGCTGCACCTTGCTTGCTTGTTGTCCCTAGCATGCTTGTTGTCCTTAGCATGCTTGTTGTTGCATGCTAGTTGTCCCTTGCATGCTAGCTGTAACATTGCATGCTTGGTGTATTTATTGCTAAGTACCATACAACTGTCCCAATGATAGTTAGTTGTCCCTTGTATGTTGCTCTCCTTCGCAGACAGATGCTCCAATTGTTTCGGCAGTTCCTAACAGTTCTGGCAGTTTCGGTTGTTCCCGACAGTTCCGACAGTTCTGGTTGTTCCCGGTAGTCTCCGTAGTTCCAAATTTTTTGGCAGTTCCAGCAGTTTCAACATTTCCGGCTTTTTCGGTTTTTCTGATAGTTCCGGCTTTTCCGACAGTTTCGTTTTTCCGGCTTTTCCGACAGTTCCAGCTTTTCCGGCTTTTCCGGTAGTTCCGTCTTTTCCAGTAGTTCTGGCTTTTCTGGCAGTTTCGAATTTTCTGGCAGTTCCGGCTTTTCGGCATTTCTGGCTTTTTCGGCTTTTTTGGCGGTTCCAGCTTTTCTGGGTTTTCCAGCAGTTCCAGCTTTTCCAACAGTTCTGGCTTTTCTAGCTTTTCTAGCAATTTCGGCTTTTGCAGCATTTCTGGCTTTTCCGGCATTTTTTGGAATTCCGGGTTTTTTGACATTTCCAGTGTTTTCATCATTTCTGGCTTTTCTAGCTTTTCCGGCTTTTCTGGCAATTCTATCTTTTTCGGCATTTTTGGCTTTTTCGGCTTTTCTGGCAGTTTCGACTTTTCTGACATTTCTAGCTTTTTTGCCCTCTAGATCAGGGTAACGTTATTCCTTAGTATCTCTCCTCCTACTAAAACCCAAAGACAAGTAAAGAGAGGAAGAGATCCCAAGTGTATTGAAATGACTTGAAGGCCACCTCTATTTATACTAAAATGTTGAACACATGTGGGTTTATTTGGTTGTTGGCCGACCTTGATGAATTGTCTTATAACACAAATAAATTCATAACTCCATGAATACTTATCATAATCGGATGATCTTTAGATCAATCCTACACCTCTCGATGAGAGGGATACAAGAAAAATATTAGCTACCATAAATAAGATGACTCACATGGAGTTTGGCCCTAGTTGCCAATTTTAACACTCCCTCTCAACTAGGGATAACTCCATCCATTGATCCATATGTCTGACTGTACTATCTCTGCGATTAGTGCCCTGCACTGCTTTGCTCTGCCCTGATCTACTGATCTCTACTCTGCTTTGCTCTGCTCTGTTGAACTATGAAAAAGAAGAATTGATCGAGAATTTCTCATACCATTCTCTACTGACCCGAAGTCAGTTTCATCTGAAGAGAGTGTGTCACACCACTCTTACTGACCAGAAGTCAGTTTTATTGATCCCAGATCAATATCACAAGAGAGTGTCTCAAACCACTCATACTGATCCCAAATCAATGTCACAAGAGAGTGTCTCAAACCACTCATACTGATCCTAGATCAGTTTCATTGATCCCAAATCAATGGAGGTCATCCTAGCATAGGGAGTGCGATAGATACAGCAATGCATCCATCGATAGTACTACTATGGTCCCTATCCTCATTTCCCTGCTCATTGATTAGATGAGAGGTACTTCCCATGAGTCCGAGACTGCATGGGTAGGATGCCTCGACAGGATAACTAATCATCCTATCCACAGGAGAACGAATCATCCTGTCAGTGGATGCCACAGAGAACTAATCATCCTGGCCCACAGGGGAGCTAATCATCCCGTTCCACAGTCGCCACAGAGAACAAATCATCCTGGCCCATAGGAGAACTAATCACCCTGTTCCATAGTCGCCATGGAGAACAAATCATCCTAGCCCACAGGAGAACTAATCATCCTATTCCACAGTTGCCACGGGAGAACTAATCATCCCAACCCATAGGAGAATTAATCATCCTGTTCCACAATTTCCACGAGAGAACTAGTCATCCCGGCCCATAGGAGAACTAATCATCCTGTTCCACAATTTCCATAGGAAACCTAATCATCCTGGCCCATAGAAGAACTAATCATCCTGTTCCATATTTGCCATGGGAGAACTAATCATCCCGACCCATAGAAGAACTAATCATTCTATTCATAGTGCACCACTAGGGGAGGGTGAGTCGCCCTGCGGTCGTATGTTGCTCCAGTAAGTACCCCAAGCCCCCAGAGCTCCTAGAGCTCAATACATGCAACATGTAGGACCCTTATAAGAAGGTCTCTCAACGACTCCAAGTCATTTGGGAAAGTCACAGATTTGACCTTTGACAAAATGTTTGCGACCTGTACATTAGTCTCAATGCAATGGATCCTCCTCTCTCATCGACTTACCATATCACAGATAAGGCAGTATTTGATGTCTATCTGCTGGAGCAATCACCGAATACGGGATTCCTCAATAATCGAATCCCCCCTCTGGTTGTCATAAAGAATCGCAGTGGTATTCATCATGTGTATGAACAGATCACTTAATAGCTTTTGCAACCATGCAGCTTCACACGAGATCATACTCGTAGCTATGTATTTGGCCTCGGTGGTGCTTATAGCAACCGACTTCTGCTTCCTTCTCATCCATGATATCGAAGTAGAATCTAAAGAGAACCAGCACTAAGAAGTGCTCTAATGATTCTCCACACTTCCTGCCCAGTTAGCATTTGAACAATCATGCAGTTTCATGTTTCCGACGGTGTAGCTCAATCCATGAGAGATTATGCCCCGAAGATATCTTAGAAAATTCTTGGCACTAATCCAGTGAGGCTCAACCAAATATGAGCTCACCATGCTAACTGCAAAACATATGTCTGGACGGAAGTTCACCAAGAACATCAATGCGAATGAGTTTATGAAACTCAGAGGCATTTCCCAAATTTGGTCTGACATCACTACCATATAACATCTGAAAGTTAAGATCCTCGCGGTAGTCATAGGCTTGCAGTTTATCATTCCACATCCAGAATCCAACTCGCTCTTACTTCTGCAAATGAGAGGGACTGCACCTGTCAGAAATAGGTCGTCCTCATAAGGTGTCGGTATGAGAGGTCTATCATCCACAACCTTTGGGTAATGGTTGGGATCGGTTTCACTCCTAGTGAATCTCGGCTTCATCAGACAACTATCAATCCTCACATACTATGCCTGGGGTGTTTTTCTTCAAGCCATAGAGGGCTTTCTTCCATCTGTATACATGAGATTCTCGATCATGAATCTCAAACTCCTCGGGTTGTTCCAAACCTGTGGACCTGCTGCATGAGGGGAACGGTCCCCTTATAAGATTTTCCTTTGGTACATCTCAGACATGTACCTTCATGCTCTACTTGAATTCAGACATCCCTATCACCATTTGACTCACATTAGGTAGGGCCCCATAGGTAGACCTCCGGTGTTATAGATGTGATATGTCAATTGACATGATCCTCAATGGACCATCTTGCGACTTGATACGAATTGCCAACCTTGAACCCATGAGAAAAATCATCTTTGAAAATTATATTTTTTAACGCGTACCTTTCCATCGATGAATGCCACCCTGAAACCTTTGACTTCCATTTCCAAGATGGACACCAGGTTCTTCTTGCGATTAGGTACATAAAAGAGATTTTGGAAATGAATCGAGTTACCCTTATTCAATTGAGAGTTAACATTCCCTACACCCTTTCCGGGATAGGTGGCATCGGCTCCAAGTACAATCCCATGATTGTTTCCATCTCTACCAAATTAGAGAGTGCACCCATCTATCCGATGAAGATCCTTGAAGCACTACAATCTATAAGCTAGATTCCCAAAGAATCTGAAGGAGAGGGCCAATACAAGATAACACTTCTTTATCTTATCAAAAACAACATTTGATTTTTCATATTTGAGGTTCCTTGCTTTCTATGAAGGGTCGACCATTTCCTTGATGACTTGCATTACCTGTCATTCCTTTGATCATTGAAGATGTCCCTGGAATGATTGTTATCATCATCAAGTGATGTGTCCTTGCCATGCGGGGACTCCTTCGCATAATGGTCGAACTAGTTATCTGCCTTTCTTTCCACCTTGAGATCTGGTCTTCCAATGAAGTGATCTTTAGGTAGGCCATATTTCGCTTGTGCCATTCTGATAATATTCTCTGCTTCGACTTCACCCTTGGTGAATTTGAAGAGGGATGAGGAAGCCGCTGATCCTTTTGTCCTTCCCCAACTGTCGTTGGTGATTGCTCTTTCACTCTTGCTTGGGCATTGTCTTCACCTTAGCTCTGATACCATGTTAATTTTAGGTATGTTCTATGCTTAGAGAAATTTATTTCAATTTTCACAGTTAGCTCCATAACTTTTCCAGATTAGCAATCACATCAAAATTAAAGTAAACTGCAGATAAAACATAAACATAAATCGCAGAAGACAAGCCAAGACAAGAGGACACAAGATGTGGCGCTAACTAAGGACAAAGCCGAATGTGGGAAAACCCTTGATCAATTCTTCTTATATGTTCTTCAATAGTTCAACAGAGAGAGAGAGAGAGATAATACATTTACAACAGAAGTCAGCACTTTGACTTATTTAGATAAGAGCATAGATCATCTCTAAGAAGATGATACATAAGATTAGTTGAAGACATGCTGCTTCAACTAATTCTCCAAGGTGACTCCTTCACCTATCGTTGTGATGCATTTCGTCATCATGCTGCACCTCACCGCGCTGCACCATGCTGCACCCATTATCACTTTGCTGCATCTCATCACGCTTCATTAATCATGACTGTACCCATCACTGTACTGCATTAGGTGCCATTGTTGCACCATGTTGCCATCCTGACCTGTGTTGGCTGCACCTTGCTTGCTTGTTGTCTCTAGCATGCTTGTTGTTGCATGCTAGCTGTAACATTGCATGCTTGGTGTATTTGCTGCTAAGTACCATACAACTGTCCCAATGTTAGTTAGTTGTCCCTTGCATGTTGCTCTCCTTCAGAGATAGATGCTCCAGCTGTTTCGGCAGTTCCCAGCAGTTCTGGCAATTTCGGCTGTTCTGGGCAGTTCCGGTTGTTCTCGGCAGTCCCGATAGTTCCGACTTTTTCAACAGTTCCGACTTTTCCGACATTTCTGTCTTTTCCAGCTTTTTTGACAGTTCCGTCAGTTCCATCTTTTCTGGTAGTTCTGGCTTTTTCAGTAGTTCCGGCTTTTCTGGATTTTTCGGCAGTTCGAAATTTTCCGGCATTTCTGGATTTTCCAGCATTTCCGGATTTTCCGGCAGTTCTAGCTTTTCCAACAGTTTCAGATTTTCCGGTAGTTCCATCTTTTCTGGCAGTTCCATCTTTTTCGGTAGTTCCGGCTTTCTGGCAATTCCGGCTTTTCCAACATTTCTTGCTTTTTCGTCTTTTCCAAGTTTTCTGGTAGTTCTAGCTTTTTCGGCATTTCCGACTTTTCTGCCCTCTGAATCAGGGCAACATTATTCCTTAGGATCTCTCCTCCTACTAAAACCCAAACACAAGTAGAGAGAGGAAGAGTTCCCAAGCGTGTTGAAATGACTTGAAGGCCACCTCTACTTATACTAAAACATTGAGCACATGTGGGGTTTATTTTGTTGCTGGCCAACTTTGATGAATTGTCTTATAACACAAATAAATTCATAACTCCATGAATACTTATTAGAATCGGATGATCTTTAGATCAATCCTACACCTCTCGATGAGAGGGATCCAAGAAAATATCAGCTACCATAAATAAGATGACCCACATGGAGTTTGGCCCTAGTTGCCAATTTTAACAGTGTTGCAGTTGCACAGACAATTGGAGAGGGGCAACTTGACGGTTGGCAGAAGGATTTCCAGGAGGGAAATCAGGATTCAAAGGGAGTCTAGAAGAGAACTTCCAGACTGGAAGTAGAGAGACTCAAAGGAGTCAAACCGAGAACTTCCAAACGGGAAGTAGAGAGACTCAGTAGGAGTCGAACCGAGAACTTCCAGGTGGGAAGTAGAGAGACTTGGAGGAGTCGACAGAAGAGCAGCAAGATGGTCATGAATGGGCTGAGAGGTCAGGACAGGCTGGACGAAGCATCTAATTTTGTGGTCTGGAAGGCCAGGATCTTGTCCATTCTAGACAAACATCGTATCAAGGGCTTCGCCTTGAGAGTGATGGATATCTCAGTTGACCCGGTAGCTAATGAAAGGTACGAGGAGGAAATGGCTAAGGAAAAGTGTATCATCCTTGATGGGGTCAAGGATCATGTGGTCCCACATATTGTTGAGAGGAAAGTGTAAAGGAGATGTGGGACACTTTGAAGACATTCTAGTAGCATACTTTCGTGCAGAGGAAGATGTTCCTCGAGAATCAACTAAGGTCATACCAGATGCACAAGGGAGAGCAGATAGATGTCTTCCTTGGTGAGTTGAAGGAGATCCGTGACCAACTGACTTCCATAGGGGCCACACCGGATTAGGAGTTGATGGTGAGGACCACACTTAACGCAATCTCTGAGGATTGGGAGACATTTGTCTAGAGCATACTCGGTAGGACGAGTCTTTCGAATTGGATAGAATTGTGGGTGGCTCTTCGTCAAGAAGTGATCAGATGGCTGACCAAGGCGGGAAGTAGTAGCAAAGGGGTCAGGATCAAGAAGGAAGAGGAAGAGGATGCGGCTCTAACATCTGCGGGAAAGCAGGAGAAGAGGAAGAAGAAGGACCTCTCCAAGGTCAAGTGCTTCCATTGTGGAGAACTGGGTCACTATGTGAACCAGTGTCCGAGGAAGAAGAGTAAGGGAGGGGCTTCTGACTCAAAGTCAACACTAGCTAGGGTAGAGAAAGAAGTCGAGGAGGATGATGATTGTGCCATGAGTGTTCATGTGCCACTTGAGAAGAAGTGGGGAGACATCGAGTTGTAGTCAGGAGGACTATAGGCGATGAGGGGCAGGATCCTTGAAGTACCCAACCTCTTGGATTATACCTTGCTACGGGAGCCTCAAAGAGAGAGTAGCAGGACTGGCGATGTCGGTAGAAACAGATGTGGACGAAGCAGCAGAGAGTGCTATAGTGCAGGAGTCCTCGGGTAGCGCAAGGCTAGCAGGTTGTAATAGTGCGAGAGGCACGAGAGTGTTGTAGCAGCGCAAGGCTAGCAGGTTGCAATAGTGAGAGAGGCACGAGAGTGTTGTAGCAGCGCAAGATGGAATAGAGAGGTGTGCAACGATGCGAGATATAGGGACTTGTTGCAACAACCAAGAGGTCAGTAGAGGGAGCACTTGTGAGCGACTAAGGGAGCTTCAGCATCGAGAGTGTTTTTAGCTTGATAGGGACGTCAAAAGTTGGGTGGATCAGTTACTTACTTCTTAGTAATTGAGTTGCAATGCAGTAACACGATGCGGCATGATGAGAGGGGATGCAATGTTGGGAGGATGGACCAACAACAACACGGATGTAGAGGGAGCTAGCGTATGGATGCAACAATGGCAGTGGCAGGGCTATGGGCAACAGTACAGGAGGCATCATTGCAGAGGATGTTGGGTGAGGAGGCCTAGCATTAGCACAACGATCGGTGCCGAATAATCAGAGTGATACTCAGTGTAGAGAATTACTAGAGCACAATCCTCGCTAAGAGGGAGTGTTGATTTGGGGTAGCATCGGATGTGCTCTAGCCATGAAAATGGGTGGAGAGGCTAAAGCACATGAGATATCCAAGACTCAGAAATGGTTTGGACAGATTGCACTCGGTTTGGGAGATATTAAAATAATAATAAATGGAGTTACTAAGTCTAAACTTAGAAAAAATAAAATATTAATGGGTATTAATATAAAACTAGGTTAGAAGGTTCGAAAAGTCATGGATCAAGCCAAATCTAATCTTAGCCGTTGATTAGAGATTTAATCTCGGCCGTTGAAGGACCAATGAGAAAAATATAAGAAGAGGTTTGAGGGTCAGTTGGAGAACAACACTAGAGTGATCAGTCATTCATTTTGCTAGAACGGGGTTGCTAAGAAAAGTTGAATCAGTGATCAGCAGTGAGGGATAGTGAGTATGAGGTAGAGAGGTAGAGACAATACTAAGAGACCATCATAGAAGCAGAGAGAGCGAGAGCAACAACCAGTCTAGGCTATGCAGAGGCCAGAGGAACTGCGTCATCCACGCAGAGGCTGGTGGAGTGACGCAGAGGGTCCCAGAGGCTATGCAATGCCTCAAAGCATTGAGACAGAGGGTCTTGGAGCTGACGAAGATCAATAGGAGGCTGACGCAGAGGACAAAAGGGTCGGCGCTGTGATTCAGTTTTGCTGGAGAGGGTTTGTGGGACAGGTTTTTTGAATACTTGTTTCTGAATATAGAGGTATTGTTGTCGTGTATTTTTCTCTGTCGGGTGAGCGGGTTAGGTGCCCAGGTGTACTCAAATACTGCATAATAATAAACCCTCAGAATAGTTGCATCGGCTTTCCCGCATTGGGTTTTTCCAAGGACATTTATCAAAAAATGACAGTGTCACTTGAGTGCTTGTTTTCTTTCAGTATTTTCAATATTTATATGGTTAAATAACTTGTTAAGTAATTAAACAAGTAGGTGAAATAAACCAAATAGTGCAGGAAAGAATTTCTAACAGGATAGAATTAGAAATTCCAACAGTCTCTGATAAAGTGACATCTAATATTAGTGTGTTTCGACCTATCATGGAATAATGGATTCTTAGAGAGTTTAATACAACTCTAATTATCACAAAAAATATTGGTTGCCTCCATCATTTTCCTAAATAAACTCACAAGCAGTTTTGTAAGCCATATAGATTCACACGTAGATGTGTTGGCTGCCATATATTCTACCTCTGCTGAGCCTAGAGCTACCGAATTCTGCTTCCCACTGCATCAAAAGATCATTCCTAATCCAACACTAAAGCAATACCTGAAGGTGCTTTTCCGGTCTACTAATCTACCTGCCCAATTTACATCTATGTATCCATTCAATTTGACATCATCTTCTTGGGTGTATTTCAACCCATATCCTACTGTTCCATATCTAAGAATGTGCCTAGCTGCTGCCCAATGCACCCTTTTCGGTTCCACCATGAATTGACTAAGGGTGTTGACAACAAAGCAAATGTCTGGCCTAGTGTTGACCAGATACATGAGCGACCCAATGAGTTGTTTGTACAAGGTGGGGTCCACCTCCTTGTCTCCTGATGCATTTATTTTCTTCCAGTTGGTGATAACGGGCATAGCCATGGGCCGACAATCTTGCATTTTGAATCTATTCAGAATCTCTGTAGCATATCTTCCTTATCCAAGGAAAATCTCCCCATCCTTCTGCCATACTTTCAACCCTAGAAAATAATGCATCAACCCCATATCCTTCATGTCGAATTCTATTTCAAGATTCTTCTTGCAGTCTTTTATGAGCCTAGATGACCCTGTTAGAAACAAGTCATCCACATATAATACCATAATAAGTGGCTCATTCTCCACCATTAGATAGTAGAGATTGGGATCAACATCACTCTTGACGAATCCCAACTGTTGTAAGTAACCATCAATTTGACCATACCGTGCTCTAGGTGCCTGTTTGAGCCCATACAGGGCTTTCTTTAACCTACATACATGAGTTCTCTTCTCATGAGTTTCAAAGCCTTCGGGCTGTTCTATATAGACCTTTTCTTCTATCACCCCATTCAAGAATGCTGTCTTGACATCCATCTGGTGAATCTCCCATCCCATTTGAGCTGTTAAGGATATAACAAATCTGATAGAGGTATATTTGGCTAATGGGGCGAAGGTCTCTTCATAGTCTATACCTTCTTTTTGTGCATACCCCTTTGCCATGAACCCACTCTTGTACTTCCCTATACTTCCATTTGCAGCATACTTGATCTTGTAGATCCATATTGATCCTACAATTGATCTATCCTATGGCCTAGGTGCCACTTCCCAGACATTATTCTTCAAGATAGAACTGTACTCTTCTACCATGGAATCCACCCATATTGTTGTACGACTTTCTGAAAGCTAGTGGGTTCTTCAACCTGTGCTACCAAGGCTTGGTACCCACCAGGTTGTCTACATTGCCTCTTCTCGGTTCTAGGAGCTTTGACAAACTCCTCTGCGTCCCTCAATGTATGTCGTACTTCTCTACTAGTTCTGCCACTGGTGGTGGGAGGCTTGATCAAATCCCCCTCATGTTCCCGACGTTCCACCTACTGAGAACTACTTGGATTTCCTTCTTTTGAGGAAATAATGGTAGTGGTCACTGTGCTAGTTATAGGTGTCTGTCTTCCTGCTTGTCCTCCTTGCTGTCCCTGTTGCTGCTGGACTAAAGGAATATCTACTGACTGATCTTTTTCTAGCATCTCTTAGGATTTCCTGAAAGCTCTATCCTCCATAAACTTCACATCCTGTCTTACTACAATCTTCCTGTTGCTAGGAATGTAGATTTTGTATGCTTTCGAGGTCTCACTATATCCTACAAGGTACCCCTTTTCTGCAGTCTAATCCAGTTTACTACACTTCTCGTCTAGAATGTGACTATACGCCACACTTCCGAATATTATGAGATGACCGACTTCCGACTTCTTCCCTGTGAACACACCTTCGGGCGTTTTCTTTTCCAAAGCTCTGTGAGGAGTTATATTCTATATATACACCGTTGTGTTGCAAGCTTCTGCCCATAATAATCTAGGCAAATCCTGATCATACGACATAGCCTTTGTTGTCCCAAGAATAGTTCTATTCTTACGCTCTGCTACTCCATTCTGCTCCATATTATAAGGAGATGTCCATTATCTTTTGATGCCCTCTTTTGCGTAGAAATCTATGAAGTATTTGTCCGTATATTCTCCACCATTATCTGAATGCAATACCTTTATCTTTTTCCCTGTCATGTTCTCAATGAGAGCCTTAAACTCTCTGAATTGATCAAAGACCTCATCCTTGGTCTTTAAGAAATAGATCCAAGTTTTTCTAGAGTGATCATCAATAAAGGTGACGAAGTATTTGCCACACTAAGAGCTCTTATAGACATTGGACCACAGATATATGAGTGTATCAATATCAATACACCCTCTGCTCTATTTTACTCCTAGAAAAAGTTGTGTTAGCGTACTTCCCTAGTACGCATTCTCTGCATATATCATCATGCTCAGTATTAAGAACTGGAACTTCTGTAACCATCTCTCTCAGCATCTTCAGTGCTCCATGGTGTAAATGTCCCATTCGCTTGTGCCATAGCTCACTTAGTTCCTTTTGACCATTAAGATTGTTGCCTATTAGCACCATTGGAGACTCAAGCTACAACCGATATAGTCTGTTGCTTCGAGCTCCAATTTGTCACTTTTTCTTCCAGCTTGGATCTTTGACATATACTTTCTTTCCAATGAAGTATACATCATATCCCTTGTCCTGTAACCGGGACACTGAAATCAGATTGATTCCTAACCCGGGCACATGCAAAACATTAGTGGCTCAGATGTTGGTTCTTGCTTCCGTCTTAAATGCTATGGTGCCTCTCCCTACTAGAGTACACTTCATTTTGTTTCCCATAGTAATCTAGAAGTCCATTTTCTCTTCTTGATAGCTCGAAAAATATTCTCGTAATCCAGTCATATGGGCTGAAGCCCCACTATCAATGTACCAAACATCTGTTGATGCTGAAGAAGCCAAGCATACGAATTCTTCTTCTAATCTAGAAGATAATCTAGAGACATCTTGATTTTCCATCCATCTTTGTGCTATTTTCCTATCGATTTCTGACGCTTTTTGGCCCTAACAACTGCTGCAAAAATATCTGCGTCCCAGCTGAAGATCTGCTCTGTAAGGAAAAAATATGTTGCTTCCTTCTACCTTTGGTAAGCTTCGATCTGGAGATCGAATTTCTCTGTCAACTCACTCAAAAAAATTGATTTCTCCTCAAAACTTCGTCCTCCTTGGCCTTCGAACTGCGCTGCCACTGGCGTTTCGAATTACTGCTCCTGCAGTAATTTTGAAATCCTTTTCCTCTATGCTTCTGAGCTCTTTTGCTTATGTTCTCCGCTTTGATACCATGTGAAAATTTCTAGATATAAATCCAACTGTAGTGACTAATATTATTTCTTCTACTTATTAATTCGGAAATAAGTTATTCACAGTGTTTCTACGGTAAATATCAAAATAAATTCTATTAAGTCTTCACAATAAAAATATCGTGGAAAGTAAATGTAAAGAAAAATACTAGCACAAGTACAATCACAGTGACACAATTATTTTTGGGCAATTGACCCCAAAAAAACCCAATGTGGGAAAATCAATGCAACAAATAAGGGTTTCTTTATTAATCTTCAGCAAAAATATCATGTACAAGATACAACCAGAAGAATAGAAGAGAAACCTTTGTGAGAATTAACTGATAGTTCTCTCACACTTCCTAGCGAGATTCTAGTCCAGGAGAGGACCTACTACCACCTATGTGTCTCTCTGCGTCAAGTTCTGTATGAGGAATGCACAGTCCCAACGTCAGCCTCTACTCTGCCCCTTTGCATCACAACTTTTGCACTGTCCCTTCTCTGCTTTGTCTTCTACTCTTACACTCCCGATTGATGTTTCTACCCTCTCTCTCCTCCTCACCTGCAACTCTCCCTCTGAATCGATTTCCTCTTGCTGAACTTCAACTAGTGAGAAAATTGATTTTACTCAGGTAACTAAGTATCTTCTGGTGTATTTTCCAAATGCCCATCAATGTCCTTCTTATAATCCTCCAGTTGAGAACCAACGACCCATATTAGATTCTAATCAATGGCTCAGTTCATTTGGACTCGATCTTCGTCTTCTTTTAGAAGTTTCACCCAAAATTTAGATTCATACCATTAATTATTTTAATTTCCTAAATTTAGACTTAGGGACCCATTAAAAATAATTAATTATTTTAATAAAATTATCTCCAGGTGGAATTTTCCAAAACGACTTCTGGGTATTGGAGAATGTATGTGTATAAGCCTCCCTGCAAATTCTAGTACTGGAATACCTAGATCATGTAATCATTCATGAATTAAGACACATTATCGAATACTTGAGACTTAATGGATACATTGATGTTGAGAATATTGTTGATTGGAAGAGCACATCCAAGTGATGCCTGAGGTCTACCTTGGTTTCCTAGATGATTTCTTGGCATATAAATTTGTTGCTTTGAGGGACAGTGTGCATTGTTGCTAGCATGGCTAGTTGCGAGACAATATGGTTGAGAAAGCTCTTTGGAGAGTTTTTTGAGCATGTTCTAGGCACGACTATGACATACTGTGACATATTATTGGTTTTGACATGCAGAGAATCCTATGTTCCATGATAGGTTCAAGAACATTGAGATCAAATATCACTATATTCGGGATATGGTGCAGAAAGGAGCAATGAGACTCCATCACATTTTGATTGACGAGTAGGTAGACAATTGGATCCTTGTGTTGCAACATGTGAGCTTGTGGCTGACCTGATATTCTCTAGGTGTCATGTACTATGGCCAGGACTAACGATAGTAAGCTTAGTGAAGGCACTAATGAGATGAAGGGGTCTCGATTGATTGAGGACATTGAGCTATTCTCTTCCCCCCTATCTGAGCTCCCAGGGTGAGGAATTAAGCCATAGAGTTCTCGGGGTTGTGCAATATCTCAATTTTGATTTTTCATTTGAGGAGATTAATGAAATTTGTTGGGGAGGTGCATGACATAGCATAATTTTGTAGTTTGAGTTTTGGAGATGATTTTGGTTCGAGGAACTAGGTGAAAAGGAAATAATGTAGCTCATTGGTGGGTGGGGGCCACAAGAGAGAGAGAGAGAGAAAGGGTATGCACACTTGTGGAGCAAGAAAGACAAAAAGAAAGGGGGTGAACTAGTGGAGAGTGGGGGCCACCAAGGGAGAGAGAAGCCAACAATTATAAATAGAGCAAGGAGGCTCTTATTTGGGACATGTTTGATCATTTGATAATTTAACATTAGTTCTCTTAAGATGCTTAGCCAAAACAACTGCGTTGTTCAACAGAAGGAATTTCTTAGAGGGAATTCCACCCTCATTTCGGAGAACTTCGAGTGTCTCCCTAGTGAGGCAATTTGGAGAGCTCAATTTAGAGTTTCTCTTGGGCATATTTGCAAGTTATTTCAACTAGTATGTGTTTCTTCCAAGCCATAGAAGTGGTTCAAATTGCTTGTGGGGAGATGAGTTAGGGAGGAGTAGAACATCAGAGGATTTGCAAGGGTTTTTCCCTAATTTGGCAAGAGATTTTGTGGTGATTAGCAGGGTTGAGCTTGAGAGAATTATTGGGGCTGAAATTCTACATTTCTGGAAGTGTGCAGGGGTCTCCAGGTAGGCTTGGGCAGGGGCTGGAGGAATGGAGGTTGAGGAGAGATAAGAATCAGAGAGTGGAGCTATTCCTCAGGGAAGAATTTAACCAAAGTTGGGCGAGATTTCTAGTGGTGGACTTGGGCTTAATTCAACAATATCAATATCGTAGGATGTTTTCTGTTCAAATTGGGCAATTTGCACTTGTTGGGGTTCACTGGGGATTGGTGGATTCAACCCAAACCCTTTTTGGGTTTTTGTGGGTTTATTGAGAGGAGTCTTTGATTAATTTTATAGAATTTTCTAGGCATTATTCCGGCCTGAAATCCACATTCTTATAGCAAGGCGAATTGCTAGTTATCTGTGGAATTTGCATCACTTGGTAGGCTTAGTGTTGGCTTGCAGTTGGGCCAACCCCTTTCTGGGTATTTCTGGGGTTTTGGAGGGGAGGTCGTGGCTGTAATTTCAAAGTATTTTGGTCATTCTTTTGAGTAGAACTTCTAGTTCCATTTGGCAACCTATGACTAATTATCTAGGTTGTGTGCATTATCAGTTTGGAGCCATTTCAATGGTTGGGTCAATGAGATTTCACCTGGGGTTTGCATAGGTTGCATAACAATTATGTACTAAGATTCCCATTGATTAATAAAATTGCTTAGTTATTCTACTTATTTTCTATGGCATTTTGATTTGGGTGCTTGAACTTTATTTTTCTTTCCTAGTTCATGTTTTTGGTATTCACTGTTACTTTCCAATTAGGAATATTAAAGTGGTGTTAGAGCATGATATTAGCAAACTATGGGGAAGCTAGCAATATCATGAAGGTGTTGGGAATGCATGCATAGTGATTGGTGGAGCCATAAACAAACCCATGGCTCAAGGAAGATTTAGTATGCAGGAATTTTGGGTTGGAATCTGTTGGAACGATAAGAAGTTGCCCCAGTTGAGGAAGGTGATGGACCAGATCCATCCTTATCCTTATAGAAAAGACACTAGAAATGCGTAGGCCATGGGGGTGTATCCATTTACACCATGTGGGGAAAGTCGACAGAATCAGAGCACCAGACCTACTCAAAAGGAGTGGATGGGGCAAGGGCAGGGAGAGGGTGAGACCAGGGGGAACTTCTGCTAGTGGAGACTTGGCTTTAGATATTAGGAACCTGAGGAGGAGGTTGAACATGAGGTAAAGGACATGCAGGAGTGTGATGAGCATGTAGATATACCCAGTTATATGCAAGAGTCACCCCTATTGGACACCCCCTTGCTAGCTCCAATTGACACCTTAGTGGAGAGAGTAGAGCATACACTTAGAGGGCCATCTATTGAGGAGGTGCCACACATGGATGAGGCGTCGACAATTTATGAGGTACCTAACACTATGACCTAGTTTTTAGACAACGACCACCCACAACAGATTGATGAGGTGCCTCGAGGTTGACGAGGTGCCAGAAGACAAATGGGTCCACAACTGTGACCAAGTTTGCAGATGATAGTCGCCCACAATGGTTTCGTCAGTTCTAGGCCGACCTTCTAGCATTGAAAAAGAAGGCCACGAGAGTACGAGAGGTCATTTTGTAGCAAATCGAGGGGTTGGAGGGAATGGGAGCAGTTTGTGCTGAGTCAACGACCAAATTGAGTTGCATTGGGGAATGGTTGGATTCCTTAATGGTACAACTAGAATACGCATTGGAGTGTCAGAGAAGCACTCTTAAGACATACATATATGGGGCTCACAATGTTAGTAGGTTGTTTTTGCACGTTGGAGAGGGAGGCAGACTCACCTCGATAGATTTTGTATTGACCGGGATGGTGAGATGAGGCAACATGAACTACACAGTGTGTGGCATTTCACAGGATGGAGGGCTTGTTTTGTGTACGAGAGTTCCTACATTTGATCCCTCTCTTGGGGTTGGATGGCGAGATATTTTGAATTGGTAACTAGTGGAGCTAGCTAGGTGCATGGATATATCCATGGCCAACAACATAGTCCAGTAGGGGTCGTGGATTACCAGTGGAGCCCGAGGGCTAGACGATTGTTGGGATCCAGGAGGGATTCCTTGATACAACGTGGGCTTGGTTAGTGGATGTATTAGCGGTGCGATGGATCCGGTGACCAAGTGCCCACACACTTTCGGATCCCTATCAACACTAGTGATGGGTTGTATTGACAAGAGAGAATGAATATTCCTTGCGTTGTCTTGTTATGATGGTTGTACTGTGAAAATTCCTAAACCCGGAATCCCTACTGTAGCAAACTAATGTTACTTCTCCTACTTGTTAATCCATAGAAGTTATTTACCGTGTTCTACGTTAAATATTGAAGTAAATACAATTGCAACATTCACTATTTAAAATAATATGCTGAAACAAGAAACTGAACAGGAAAAAGATACAACACAATGACAGTTAATTTTGGACAAATATCCCCAGAAAAAACCCAATGCGGGAAAGCTAGTGCAACAGCTCTGAGGGTTTTATTATTATGTAGTAGTAATTTCTAAATACAACTTCTGGATGCCTTCCCGACAATCCAGTTATATAGAATATCACTGACAGAGAGATCTGTGACATTATCTCACACTATCACTGGAAATCCTGACTGATCCAGCTCCTGAATGACTACCCCTGGCTGCCTCTAGGCAGAGTCTACATCAGCGCAGCGTCAAACCCTCTGGGGACAACGTCACTTCTCCAACTTGATCGTTCTGCTACTCAGGAACCTCGATTTCTACCTCATGGGCTCACACCCCGGCTCCCAGCTTCTGAAATCAATTCCTTCAGCAATTTTTCGAACTTCCTTTCGGCTTTTGCGTTGCCTCTTCATCAGCCTACGCTACCTCTACGTGGGCCTGCATAACTCTGCATCAGCCCCTCTGGCTCTACACTGTCATTGCTGGATCTCCCTTGGCCTTCTCTGCTGAGTATTCTCCAATCGAGAAAGATTTCCCTTCGGATACTATCCCTACCCCTCACTGCAAAATCTCACTTCGAATTTCTCTCCAGCAGTGGCTCTGCTTCATAAATTCAATCTTCTGAACTGTGTGGGTGTGTTCTCCAAGTGCCCATCAAGCCTTCTCTTATAATCCTCTCGTTGATCAATCAACGACCCAGATTAGATCCTAATAAATGGCTAGGATCATATTGACTTGATCTTCGCTTTCTTCTGGAAGCTACACCCACAGTTTAAATTAATACCCATTATTTATTTTAATTTCCTAAGTTTAGTCTTAGGGTCCAATTAAAAATAATTAATTATTTTAATAAAACTGTCTCTGGGTGGAATTTCCCAAAATGATTTCTGGGTATTGGAGAATGCATGTGTTTAAGACTTCCTACAAAATTTAAGACTTAGATCACATCTGATGCTACCAGAAATCAACACTCCCTCTTAGCGAGGAATGTGCTCTAGCAATGCACCCTTCTGGAGCATCACCCTGTTCTGTAACATCTCCTTCTGCGCTGCTGATGTCTGACATCCTGTCCACCAAATATTGTGAAAATGATGCATTTGTACTACTGCTGACCTTGCCACTGTAAACACTGCATCCGTACTACAAATCCCTCTGAATTCTGCATCCATGCTGCTACTGGCACTGGCACTGCCAACTGCATCTGCACTACAACTTTCTCCAACTGTTGTTGCTACTACATCAGCAATGGAAAAGCATCCCAAATTACACTGAACTAGTGTTCATTATGAGCATCTCGCTACTGGAGTCTGACTGCTGCTAGTCTCTACGCTGACCCTCTGAATCCTCTGTGCTGCTGCTGACCTCTGCTTTATGCCATCTGCACTGTTGTAAACTCTGCTTTGCGTTGGCTCAGTCTCTGGCGCTCTTAGCCACTGCAACTATCACTCCTACACTCTTTTGCACCAATTGACAATGGTCCACCCTATTACTTTTGATCTGGGCTCTCGTAGCAAGAATTTATCCGAGAGGTGGGCTCCTCAAGGATCCTGCCCATCTATAGCTCTTTCTAACTACAACTCCAAATCAGCCCACCTCCCTCCTAGAGGTATCTCGACTCTCATGGAAAACTCATCCTCCTCGATCTTTGCAGGAGAAACCTTCGAATCATGCTTCTCATCTTTGTCCTTTCCGAGAGGACATTGTGTTGCATAGTGACCCATTTCACCACACCTGAAGCATTTAATCTTTGAAACGTCCTTCTTCCGCTTTTGCTGCTCCTGTTGCCCCTTAGTTGTGAGGATCGCATTCTCATACTCCTCCATGGGCTTCGACCCACTGCTATTACTTCCATCAAGTTTACACTTGACCAAGTCTCTCCTTAGCTCCTCTTGCTTAAGAGCTTCCGATATCTCATCCCAGTTTGGCAAAGTTTCCCTGCCCAGAGACTTGCCACTCCTCTAAGACTAAATTGAGGGACAGTCTAACCATCTTGGATCCTTGACATGTCGATCCCACAGCTACTAACTCGTCTTGGGTCTCCTGAAGATTTGTGAGGAACAGATCAATGCGTTCCCCCTTCTGCATCTACGTAGATCTCATCTTCTGCTCCAAGTACATCTTTCGCTACTTGAAAGATCCTTGATACAATGTTGACAATTCATCCCACATCTCTTTGGCAGTATTTCTATGAGCTATGTGACAAACTATATGATCCTTCACTCCATCGAGGATCATTTTTTTTGTATTCGCCATTTCTCCCTTGTAATTCTTGAGCTGATCTGGATCTGTGGGCTTAGCTACCATGTTATCGATGTATACTTTGAAAAAATTCGCATCCAGATGGCACGACATCCTTGCCTTCCTGATTACATAATTGGATGCCCCATCCAACCTGTCCTGATCTCTCAGTCCACTGGATTCCATCTCTGCCAATCGAAAAGTCGAATAGCCTCCTCTCTCCTTTGTGCTGCTGCTAGCTAGTGTCAGTAAATCTGCTGCCCCTTGCTGCTACTCAGTTGATGAGAATTCATACTTCTTGGTTGGAAGTCATTTGAGGAAGAATTCCCTCAACCGTGTCTCTCTCTTCCCTCTGACGTCTTTCTGCCCAACAACTACTTGTGGAAAACTACGTCCCACTTGAAAACCCCTCTTTGCTGAAGCTTCTACTGTGTTGCTCCCTTTATCGTTGATTGATTTTGATATGGAAATCTTACCTCTCTATCGACTCACTTAAAGAGAGATTTACCACGAAAATCTAGCCTTCCTGGTCTGAACTACGCAAACCCTCTAGGGATTTGAATTGTTGCCTCTGTAGGAATTTCAAATTCCCTTCTTCCTTTTGCGTTGGATCTTCCAACTCTGCTCTTCTTGCTTCACCTGCAACTCTGATACCATATGAAAAGTCCTAAACCCAGAATCCATATTGCAGAAAATTGATGTTACTTCTCCTACTTGTTAATCCATACAAGTTATTTAATGTGTTCTACGATAAATATTGAAGTAAATACAACTGCAACATTCACTATTTAAAATAATATGCCGAAGCAAGAAACTGAACAGGAAAAAGATACAACACAATGACAGTTATTTTTGAACAAGTCCCCGGAAAAACCCAATGTGGGAAAATCGGTACAATAGCTTTGAGGATTTTATTATTATGCAGTAGTAATTTCTGAATACAACTTCTGGATGTGTTCCTGACAATCCAATTACAGAGAATATCACTGACAAAGAGATCTGTGAGATTACCTCACACTATCACTGGAAATCCTGACTAATCTAGCTCCTAAATGATTGCCCTTGGTTGCCTCTATGCAGTGTCAACGTTAGCCCAGCGTCAAACCCTCTGGGACAATGTCACTTCTCCAATTGATCAATCTGCTGTCGAGGAACCTCGATTTTTGCCTCTCGGTCTCACACCCTGGCTGCCAGCTTCTGAAATCGATTCCTTCAACAAATTTTTAGACTTCCTTTCAGTTTCTGCGCTGCCTCTGCGTCAGCCTACACTGCCTCTACGTGGGCCTATGTAGCTCTGCGTCAGCCCCTATGGCTCTACTCTACCACTGCTGGATCTCCCTCTGCATTCTCTGCTGAGTATTCTCTGATCGGGAAATATTTCCCTTTGGATATTATCCCTACCTCTCACTGCAAAAGCTCACTTCGAATTTCTCTCTGACAGCTGCTTTGCTTCAGAAATTCGATCTTCTGAACTCTCTCTTTGTGTTCTCCAAGTGCCCATCAAGTCTTTTCTTATAATCCTCTTGTTGATCAATCAATGACCCAAATTAGATCCTAATCAATGGATAGGATCACATTGACTTGATCTCGACTTTCTTCTAGAAGTTGCACCCACAGTTTAGATTAATACCCATTAATTATTTTAATTTCCTAAGTTTAGACTTAGGGTCCCATTAAAAATAATTAATTTTTTTAAATAAAATTGTCTTCGGGTGGAATTTTCCAAAACGATTTCTGGTTATTGGAAAATGCATGTGTCTAAGCCTCCCTGCAAAATTTGAAACTTAGAGCACATCCGATGCTAGTAGAGATCAACATGTACATGGGATCACAGGATAATCAACACACTTAGGCAGGAGTTTGTTGGAGGTGGCATTGGCAGGCCACCAGATAGTGCCTTGTATGCGGTTGAGGGTTCATCCTAGTTATGTGGGGCATAGTAGTCATGGAGGATCAATATAGTGGTGGCATCACCATTGGTACATATGGTGATTCACCTCTCAAGTTTCTCCGGGAGGATTTGGAGGCGAGGCCCATGCATAAGAGGGTATGGTGATGTGGCAGTTGAGGTGCAAGCGAAAGTGTACTATCTCAACTTTAGATCATGGTATCTTGTGGAGTGTAGGAGCCTACAACGTTGAGCAGTGGTTTGCAGGTGAGCATGAAGGTGTATAGTGGTGTGATGCAATGGATGGATTTACACCATGGAGTAGGGATAGCGACTCACACCACATTCAGTTTGTTAGTGGAGTGACAAATGCATTGGTGCATATGGGACACCCAATGGTACAGGGCGATATAGTAGCATGCAGGGTAATCTAGTGGTTTACAGAGACAAGTCGTGGTGTACAATGGAATTCTGTGGAGTACAGGGATACTTAGTGGTATGAAAAGGCATATGGTGAGGCACAATGGGCTCTTGGAGCGTTGCCTCCAAGGAGACTTATGGATAGGGACAGTAGGTGTACCACTGGGTGAAACTCACCTAGGGTCGATGAGGACGTGGTTGAGCATCTGGGGATGCCATATTCAACAGAGACATGTCTTCGATTTGGTTATTAGTAGATCCAAGGCAAAGAGATGGATGCCCATAGGATTAATCTTAAGTATCCTTGCTTGATCGTACCCTTGGGAACCTACCCACCCATCACTCTTCAATGTTGCTTATAGTCACATAGAATTTGGTTGCTACCCCTTGATGCTGTCAATAAGGGCAGCGGGACATGGGAGGATCACCTTAGGCATTTGGATGAGACACAGGGTGTCATGGGTAGCAGGGAGATACTCAAGTTGAGATGTGTTGAATCTGCCGCCTACACCAACCTACAAGTCAGTGAAAAAAGCCTTCAACCCCACAATATGTGGTTGGTGGCAGGGAACTCAGAGAAGGGGCTGTCACATTAATCCTGACTCTCTCCGTTTGATCTATCTCCTTGGTTAGCTAAAGGGGGTGGTCCCTAATGAAAAGTTAAGTTAAAAGATGTGAGTTTCTAAGCGAGTGTTATAGCGAAAGTGGATTAATTTTAAGGATTTATGGGAAAATATTAAGTGAGCAACTTGAAATAACAATGCCAATCATTAATATGATTAAAAACCATAAAACTAGTGCTTTATAAGGAATTTTCTCAAAGTAAATGCAATGCTCTCAAAAGAGAAAACAAAGTAACCCTGAAATGTAAATAAGAATTGTTAGCACATGATATGTAAGATACAAAATGCCTTTGATATAATCAACTTTATAAATCAAAACATGTGAAACATATCTTGCCAAAACCCAAAAAGTAGTAATTAACTTGGAAATGTAAAAGAAAGGAAGTGCTAAACCAAGACATCTATATGAAATTAGACCTGAAACATGAAAATAAAACACTTGTTTGAAATGATTACAATACTTGCTTTTGGAATAGCCTTTGGATATGATAACTCAAACCATCAAGAGAGAAGCAAAGTAAATGTAATGGAAAATGCTCTTGATTAATTTTATTAATTAACTTTAGAAAAATATTACAATTTAACTCTTCAATCCTCAGACATCACCCTCGTCCAATGATATGGATCTCACAGTAAGGAGTCAATAGAGGAGTAGAAGATCCCTAAGATGTCTATTTCAACCAACTTATGCTGGAGGTAAAATTTTAATGAGACTTGGGGCCTTCCTACACTAAAATGCCTAGATGAAACACAAATTGTGTTAATTCCCCAAATTAAAATAATGATACATGCAAATGCTTCAAAAAAATTGATCTGCAATGCTTGAAAATGAAATAGTGTTCAACATAAGTTGCAATTATAACCTCAATTAGAGGAATAAAATTAGCTTACAAGTGTTACATGTGTTTCATCAATGAATTAAAATGATACAAGTAATTTGCTTGAAAGTAAAATTTGTTTCGTATAGACAATGACAATAAATTGCTCCAATATTCAAGATAACAATGTAGCATAAAATTGAAGCATGTATTCAAGTGCTCATGAAACAATTTACCAAGGTAAATGGAAACGAATAATTTTTTTTAAAGAATATAAAATGCTTGCATGTAAAGGATGAATTGCCCAGAGTAAAGTGTAAGCTTGTAGCTCCAAGCAACAATGAGAAAGAAAATGCAAAGCTCAAATGAAATTGTAGCGAACTTTAGCTTAATGAAATGTGATAGTGAGGTTGTGTTAATTCCCAATTAAAGCATGCATGTAAGTGAATAAAGTATGAAATCTCAAACCATGCAAATGCCAATCCACCCAAGAGAAGTCTCCCTCTAAATGGGGAGATAGGATACCATGGGAAAAATCCCAAGCTCCCACAAGCAAGTTAGATTTTTTATTAATATTACAATGAGAAGAGGGCCTTTCAAAGTTCTCAACTATACTTCAAGGAGAGTCCTCACAATAATTGCTTGAAACTTGGACACTAGACCTCATTTTTTGAGAAAGTAGTGACAAGATCTCACAAAATGTATGCAAGAGAAACAAGGTGTGAGTTTCCTCCAAATTCCCATGGCTTAAAAAGGAAAATGGGTAGCCCTCTCGTGAACTCGACTTGGCCAAAATAAGCCTCAAAAGGGCTCACGACATCCTTGAAAATCGAATCCCCAACACTTGCTAAAGGTCATGCAAACACTTGTTAGATGTTGCAGGAAGTTGCTCTTCAAAATCTGCCACACAAGAGTTAGCAAACAATCCAAACAATGGCTGCAAAATAAATTAAGTATTAATGGAAAAATTAGCAAGATAAAATGTATATGTACAATTATAATTTACAAAAGGCTAAGCTAAAGAGTGAGAGTAAACTCTCGTCATTGCTTAGCCATTTTCAAGCTCTTAGATAGCAAATGAAAGAAATAAAGTACAATGGTTTTTTAAAAGAGATTTAAATTTAAAAGTTCTCGGCTTGTGTACAAGCTATGTGCCGAAATCCTTGCAAAACCACTTTGTAAGATAAGACTACGAAAGTTCAAAGAACGAATAAGAGCTTCTTTAAGAATGTACCAAGAGTAGGTTGGTCTCTCCAAAGACTTCCTCTCACGCTTGATTCTATAATCCCAACAAGATGTTCCCTCTACAAAACTTCAATCAATAATTAGTTCCATATAGATTTAACAATAAACAATGATAAGAAACTCTACAGATTTATTTAAAACCAACTAGAGCATTCTATACCTAGAGTATACTTCTAAATCAAATGTCAATGCAAGATAGCTCTACATTAACAAATCTACAGGAGCATATGGAAACAAATTAGATCAAAGAATGAATAAAAAGAATTATATCAATGCTCAACAATTTATAACACTCGAAAAGGAGGAACACCTCATGAATGAAACCCTGAAGTCTTTATTGATATTTCTAAAAGTGTACAAGGTAGTAGCGCTTCCGCAAGCAATATGATGCAATGTGAGAGCCCATGACTCTATTATATAGAGAGTTGGGAGAAAATCCCAATGAAGAATGACAATGACAAATGGCATTGGAGTCAATCCCAATGTAGAAGTGATTAAACAAGTGGCATGAGGTGACAATCTCAGAGATAAATTCAAAGTTTTTGAATGGAGCTCCAATGCCAAGTGTAAAAATCGAATTCTGGCAAATGGACATCATTTTCTTCTTCCCTTATGTGCCAAATTCGAATTTTATGGTGGAATGGCAAGTGTATATGGGTGGTAATCCATGTGGGGACAATTTCCCCCAAAAATCTCCACCAAATATTCTCCCAAATCCTCCAAAATGTGCATTAACTTTACAAATTCGAATTTCCAAGCAATTTTTTCATTTAATGCCGGAAATTTGATTTTATTTGAGCACATGTCATTTCCTTGATTTTAGGAGTCCACATCACATTGGGGCTTCATTTTAACTCCCCCATAATCTTTCACCTCATTTCTACAACATTTAGCATGTCTGGATATATATTATATATATATATATATATATATATATATATATATATATATATATATATGAAATTTCTGGCTTAAGGAAAAATGGGTTTTGAGGGTCCAAAACACATTATTAACCCCTCAAACTGTGCCATAGTAGAAAGTTGAAGGTGAGAGGTGTAATTTGGATTACTCATATCTCATACAACTTCTCTAAACTACACTTATTACAATTTAGATACAATTTTATTTGCAATTTTTGACTTGGAGAAATCTAAAAAATTAAAAAATGACTACCTAGACCTAACCAAATTCCACAAATTTCTTTGTGTGATCTAGTATGGTAATATACATTGACTCTAAACACTAAGATGTGTCAGGGGCTCAACCTTCAAACCATCACCCTGGCTTTGGGGTAAAACGTGAGTGAAAAAGCCTAGAAAATTATCCACCTCTAAAAAGAAGGGATAATATACCAAATAGAAAAAACATTCCAAGGTGTACTCGTTTACTGATTGAGTTCCAACATCCTAGGCCCGTTACAGACTCAAAACTCATCATTACTAGTATCACTTATTACAATTCCCCGTAGGGTGTGGAATCTGGGTACAAGAAAGATGATGAGAAGATAGAAGTAGAGTTAAAAAACTTTGTTGAGTAACGATATCTGATGGTGCAAGTGTCTTCTGAATCATCCTTGGGCATGGAGTCTTCATATAATCATCAGGTTCCACTCCAGTGGTCAACATTTGGATCCATATGGGGATGCATGCTAGATATGAAGTGATAGTGTGCAAGAACCCGAAATCTGCATCCACCGACAAAAGACATATATGAACAATATCCATTCAAAATATTATGAAAAGAAATCAAGTACAAAAACGAAGAAATGAAAATTTATTCTAAGAGCATAAATGACAATTTATTCATGAAATAAAACTACTTAAACAAAAATGGCATGAGATAAGGTTAAAAATATGATACATTAACAAATCTTCGCTGAAATCCATCATGAGAACCTGCCTACTCACAGGCAAGTCCATAGGTTATTTTTTTATGTGCCTTGCCCAATTCTGACTATCTTGTGATTATGACTTGCCCCAATTTTAACATGTTTGTGGCCATCAGATATACCAAACCTCTTCCTTTTACTTTTCTGACTATTGATGCGTTGAGGCTTGATCCTGTTCAAAACTAGTGGTTCATTTTTTATATCTTTTTTCTTCTTCTTCTTCTTCTTCTTCTTCTTTTTTTTTAATTTTTTTTTATTCGCTTTTTTCTTTTCTTCTTGGTTAGTTGCGATGGTGATGATGATGCATTTATTTTCAATCTTATTTCTTTGTCTTGAAAATGCTCTGATGGAAAATTTGAAGTACCCAATCTTTTTGAGCTATGCCTAATTTCTTTGTTTTGAATATGTTCTATTAAGGGGGGAAGGAAATTTGTCAACACTACATCACTCCCTGTCTGGCATGATCTATGGATAATTTCATTGTTGGGTTTCCTTGGATCTTCAACACGATATCTTTTATCTAACTCTCGATCAAGCTTGACAAAGGTATTATCAGACAGGGGGATGGTGGCATATGATAAGTCCATTTGAACGTTGCCACCTAGATCTGATGCCCATTTTCTTGATAGGAGCATTCTCCATGAATCTAGAACATTTATCACAACAATATCCATAGTCATTATTCTATCTATGTGTGCAACTTGAAGACCTGTAAATATTTAATTATCCCGCACACTTCAATTCTTTTAGAATCCGTTGAAGTTTTGAACATATGTTGTGATAGGGCCTAGAAACCCTTAAATTCAGTTGCTCCATGACTTTCTTGGTCATGACATTTGATGAAGCCCCTGAATCAAGCATGTAGTTGTGTAAAAGGCGATCATTCACTATCAAAGAAACATAAAATGGTAGATGACCTTCATTCCCCACATAACAGTTCATACTTTTCAATACAATTTCTTCATCTTCCTATTCATCACTAGGCTTTTCTTCCCTTTGAGTAACTTCAATGGCACTTAATAGCTTGGCCCTTTAAGTAACGTCAATGGCACTTAGTAACTTCGCCCTTTGAGATGATATCTTTAAAAGTTTTATCATTGGAATAGAAACCTTTGCATTATTCACCCAATTGCCCAAGTCAAAATTCAATTCTGAAGAAGGAGGAGAAAAAATTCTATGATTGTTCCGGTCTTGGATATCCCTTCTCTAATAAGTCATCCCTTTGTGTTTTTCCATAGCAAGAATCTGTCCAGATGTAGGTTTTTTCCCAAAAATCTTAGTGACCTCGTCAAAATCTGCAATCATATTGTAAACCCCAAGATTATTAGGCCTATGGTCAATCTCTTGATTTCTCTCAAAGATGTATATCTGATCTTCCATGGAGAACATATTGATTTGACCACTTGTCCCTCCTAACATGCCACTTTCCATGATTCTCTTCACATATGGGCATGTGACTTCTTCATGGAACTCATTACATGGCCTACAAAAAGGGGGAATCTGATCTACCATGTTGGTGGATTCCAATGGATTTGGAGGCCTATGCTCCTATTGAGGGCCTTTATTATTTTGCCATCTGTCATTTGGCTTAGTTTGGAATCTTTGCACTTGTGATCTCTCCATGGCCACCAACCTATTTTGCATGGTTTGCATTTCTTTGATGTGATTTTCTTCCATGCTCTTGATGAGTTGAGTTAATTCTTTAATAAGATCATGTGCAGTCTCTTCCTTGGCATTGCCTTTGTAATCATTTGATTTTGATGGCCCTCTATTGAAACCAGGAATTTCAGATTTTCCTGACTGCTTTCTAGCCCTTTCTATCTTCAAGGCTTTAGATTGAGCTACAATTAGATTCGTAGGCTCCTTCCTCGTCAACTCATAGGTAGTGTCAACCCCAAAAGCATCTAGATATAAGCATAAAAGAAATTCATCAGGAGGTTTGACAATGGCAGGCATGCTTTTTACTAATTCTTTGAATCTCTTGTTAAACTCTTCCATGGTCTCATTCTCCTTTTTCTTCATGTTGCTAATGGCATTGATCAAATACCGATTTACCTTGTTCTCTCCAAACTTATCTAAAAATGCAGTCATACTGTCTTGTAAAGAGTTATATGAGTTAGCAGGTTGTTTAGTGAGCCAATCAAGAGCATCCTCTTATAAAGATAAAACAAAAAGCCTCATCTTCACATCCTCATAATTAGCAGTGTTACAACATTTAAAGATACAAACATTAAAGTTTTTCACATGTGATGTAGCACTAATGTCATTGTTACCTTGAAAGGAAGGAAAATTTTCAATAGCCTTGTCAGGGATATTGTGAGGATAGCCATTTATGTTAGTGAAGTCACAAGGAGAAAAAAGATCATTTATGATGCTAGGCTCTACTTGTTTTTGAAAATGCAAATGAATATCAGAAATAGCCTCTTGCCCAAGACTAGCAAGAGCTCTACTACGAGAAAGTCTATTCAACCTCTCTCTAAAAATAGTTTCAGGATCAGGAGAGGGGCCAACTAGACCACTAGAATTTCTTCTAGTACAAACTCTTGCAAAATTTGGATTGAGTGGAGTCACCACTTGAGCAAGAATCTAAATCTAAAGTTCAAAATGCTAAAACCAAAATGTTAGTCGTTTTTTCTCAGGTACAAGAAGACTTTTCCCCAGCAACGATGCTAAAGATGTTGACCCTGCCGCCTACACCTACTTACAAGTCAGTGAGAAAAGTCTTCAACCCCACAAGGTGTGGTTGGTGGCAGGAAACTCAGAGAAGGGGTTGTCACACTAATCCTGACTCTCTACGTTTGAGATATCTCTTAGGTTAGCTAAGGGGGGTGGTCCCTAACGAAAAGTTAAGTTAAAAGATGTGAGTTTCTGGGAGAGTGTTATAGTGAGAATGTATTACTTTTAAGGATTTATGGGCACATATGAAGTGAGCAAATTGAAATAACAATGCCAATCATTAATATGAATAAAAACCATAAAACCAGTGCCTTATAAGGAATTTTCTCAACAATTTGAAGATATATTTGCTCAAAGTAAAATGCAATGATCTCAAAATTGAAAACAAAGTAACCCTGAAATGTAAATAAGAATTGTTAGCACAAGATATGTAAGATACAAATTGCTCTTGAGATAATCAACTTTATAAATAAAAACATGTGAAACATATCTTGCCAAAACCCAAAAATTAGTAATTAACTTGGAAAAGTAAAAGAAAGGAAGTGCTAAACCAAGACATTAATATGAAATTAGATTTGAAACATGAAAAGAAAACACTTGTTTTAAATGATTACAATACTTGCTTTTGAAATAGACTTTGCATATGAAAACTCAAACCATCAAGAGAAAAGCAAAGTAAATGTAATGGAAAGTGCTCTTGGTTAATTTTATTAATTAGCTCTACGACAAAATTACAATTTAACTCTTTAATCCTCAGACCTCACTCTCGCCCAATGATATGGATCTTATAGTGAGGAGTCAATAGAGGAGTCTACTTCAACCAACTTATGTTGGATGTAAAACTTTAATGAGCCTTCCTACACTAAAATGCCTAGTTGAAATGCAAATTGTGTTAATTCCCCAAAATTAAAATAATGATACATGCAAATGCTTCAAAGAGATTGATTTGAAATGCTTGAAAATGGAAGTGTTCAACATAAGTTGCAATTATAACTTCAATTGGAGGAATAAAATTAGCTTACAAGTGTTGCATGTGTTTCATCAATGAATTAAAATGATAGAAGTAATTTGCTTGAAAGTAAAATTTGTTTCAAATAGACAATGCCAATAAATTGTTCCAATATTCAAATAAACAATGCCAATAAATTGCTCCAATATTCAAGATAATAATGTAGCATAAAATTGAAGCATGTATTCAAGTGCTCATGAAACAATTTACCAAGGTAAATGGAAATGAATCAAAGTTTGTTAAGAATATAAAATGCTTGCATGTAAATGATGAATTTCCCAAAGTAAAGTGTAAGTTTGTAGCTCCAAGCAACAATGAGAAAGAAAATGCAAAGCTCAAATGAAAATGTAATAAACTTTAACTTAATGAAATGTGATAGTAAGGTTGTGTTAATTCCCAATTAAAGCATGCATGTAAGTGAATGAAATCTGAAAGCTTAAACCATGCAAATGTAAATCCACCCAAGAGAAGCTTCCCTCTAAATGGGAAGATAGGATACCATGGGAGAAATCCCAAGCTCCCACAAGCAAGTTAGATATTTTATTAATATTACAATGAGAAGAGGGCCTTTCAAAGTTCTCAACTAAACTTCAAGGAGAGTCCTCACAATAATTGCTTGAAACTTGGACATTAGACCTCATTTATTGAGAAAGTAGTGACAAAATCTCACAAAACTTATGCAAGGGACACAAGGTGTGAGTTTCCTCCAAATGCCCACGACTTAAAGAGGAAAATGGGCAGCCCTCTAGTGAACTCGACTTGGCCAAAATAAGTCTCAAAAGGGCTCACGACATCCTTGGAAATAGAACCCCCAACACTTGCCAAAGGTCCTACAAACACTTGTTAGATGTTGCGGGAAGTTGCTCTTCAAAATCCACCACACAAGAGTTAGTAAACAATCAATCCAAACAATGGTTGCAAAATAAGTTAAGTATTAATGGAAAAATCAGCAATATAAAATGTATATGTACAATTATAATTTACAAAAGGTTAAGCTAAAGAGTGAGAGTAAAATTTCGTCTTTACTTAGTCATCTTCAAGTTCTTAGATAGCAAATGAAAGAAATGAAATACAATGTTTTTTTAAAAGAAATTTAAATTTAGAAGTTCTCGGCTTGTGTACAAGCTATGTGTCGAAATCCTTGCAAAACCACTTTGTAAGATAAGACTATGAAGGTTCAAAGAACAAATGAGAGCTCCTTTAAGAATGTATCAAGATTTCCAAAGACTTCCCCTCACGCTTGATTCTTGTAAGAACCCAATCTCAAGCTAATTTTAAAATAATAGAACATGAAATTTTACATACAGAATTTAAATAAATAATCTAATGAATACCAACTTCTCTGCTTTGCTGACAATCTGTCTGCTCTGCTGCAATTCTTGTCCGACTGCATTACTAAAACGGCCAAAGCCTCCCTGCCGAACTGAGTACAACCTAGGTACTCAGCCTCAGAAAGCTTTCAATTGAAGCAATCTGATTCCCCCGTGCCCAAAAACATCAGTATAATTAAGACTCAAGTTTCCTTCATAGTTGTACTACAGTATCCAAAATTGTTCTCAACTCTGCTGCCCCCCCAAAATGGTTTTTCCCTTCTCCTTTTATTTCCTCATCCACCACCTTCTTTTCTTCTTCATGTCAATATTTTGGTTACGTGTAACTTTTATGAAATCGAATCTCATTTGATTTCGTATATTTTTATTTGAATACGTAGTTTGATTTAATAAGGTGTTTTTTTAATGAATTAATTAAATTTATAATTTTAATTAATTTATATTATTATTTTAATAATTTTAAATTGTAAGTTTTAATCTGTACTTTTAAAATTAATATTTCCTGCTGGCTTTAAGGACTTATCATATATATGATACTTTGGTAAGGTATTAATTTATTACCATAATTTATATCTCCTCATGTAGTAACTAGTTTACATATAGTGTGATACGTGCGGGTCCATGCATACATAACTATCATATGGAGGTCTTGTATGTATGTTAATACTTGTATTTTATTTATAGGCAGGTCATTACATACATCCCTCCTTCTAAAAACTTCATCCCAAAGTTAGGGTTACTAAAATATATTAGTGATTAACGTGAGTATATAAGTTCTTATATTTCATTTTATATGGGTATTTAAAAAAAAAAATTCTTAAATATTTTAAGATTTTACAACTATAATATTCATGTCCTACCTCGGTTGACTCTTTAAGCTACTCTAGAATCATCCTATCCTTCCTAATCTCTTCCACTTCCATCTTATCCGTTCTTTACTAGAGTATGCCATGGTGTGAGCTATACTGACTAATCATTCATAAACTCTCAAGGGTGTCAGCATTGATTATATCAACCTGATTGCCCAGTAGGCATCTGGTAGTCATCATCACACATCTAGGGGAGCGTGATTTTCACAGTCCTCCCATGACTCCAGGTTTTTGGAGGATAAATGGTGGGCAATACCTCCACTCCTCCTTGTGGGACCAGAGTTAATGTTCTTTCATAAAACCTTATTGAGTCTTAATTGTATTGAAGTTTTTGTCATCACGTGGCCATTTTGGTAACAATACTAACTTCAATGTAAACACTTGTCCATAAATTATAACATGTGCATCAGTATATACATAAAATAAACAATTTCTGTATAGCTTATACATGTTATTTCTAGTACAACATATTTCTTCATGTCCTTCTCATGCTATTGACTTTCATATTGAAATTGTAATCATTCTTTTATTTCTATCTTATCGATATGCATAAATGAAGCAAAATTTATAATATCTTAATTCCTATCAGAATTCATGATTTAAATTTTATAGCAAGATTAATCAAATATTAAACTTTACTTTGATATTTATAATTTTGTAAGATTAATTTGAATAACATATTCTGTATTTGTATCCACGTACCAGTGGAATTAAACAGATAACATATCATAAAAATTCATATTTATATGTGATCATTCCAAAATTGTTTTGAGTATTTGATTTAAAGTAAAAAAAATATATACAAAATATGGCTTAAAGTTTTTCAAAATTGACACAAGTTGGGGTATTTTTGACATATGATTTATGTATCTTCTCAACTAGCCGATCCAAGACTATACTTATCCCATTGGACCTTAACTTGGTCTACCAGATGATTCTTGAGCTATCAAACCCTATGTTCCAGTATACGTAATGGTTCGATCGATATGATTCTTTTGTCTGATACCTGCAGTTCCTTTCATTGAAGGTTATGAGATTTTTTAGCTATGTAATGTCTTAATACAGATATATGAAATACATTATGAACTTTATGTAAGTGAGGTGGAAGTGCAAGATAATAGGCAACATGTCCAACTCTTTCTATGACTTTAAATGGTCTGATAAATCGGGGTGATAACTTTGTCCCTTTTCCGAATCAAATAGTGCTTTTATTTGGTTTGATGTAGACAAAAACTTGATCCCATACTTCATATTTTCTGTTAGTTTTGTGGGCATCAACATAACTCTTTTGTCTACCATGTGCTTCTTTTAACTGTCGTCTAATTTTTTTTACCTATTCCTCCATGTCTTGGATTAATTCTGGCCTTACTATCACCCTTTCTTCTAACCTATCCCAACTTAACGGTGTTCTGCAAGGTCTGCCATATAATGCTTCAAATGGAGGCATTCCGATTGAACTATGGTAACTGTTATTGTATGCAAATTCGACCAAGGATAAATACTTTTCCCAGTGTGATTGCTGATCCATAACGTATATGCTCAACATATTTTCTAGTACTTGATTTACTATTTTTGTTTGCCCATCAGTCTCATGATGATAAGCTGTACTCAAATTTAGTTGAGTCCCTAAAGCTGACTGCATACAAGTCCAGAATCTTGAAGTGAATCGTGAGTCTCTATCTGATATGATCTTCTTAGGCACTCCATGAAATCTGATAATTTCATTTATGAATACTTGAGCTACGTCAACAACTTTGTAAGTATCTCTTATGGGAATGAAATGGACGCGTGTTGTTAATTTATCTACTATAACTAGAATAACATTGTGTCTTTGAGAAGTAAGAGGTAGCCCAGTGATAAAATCCATAGAAATGATCTCCCATTTGGTCATAGGAATGTCATGAGGTTGGAAGACACCTGCTGGATGACAATGATCAGCTTTTACTTGTTGACATTCCAAACATTTTGCAACGAATTGAACAATATCACGCATGCTCGTCTAGAAGAAGAGTTTCTTGGTATCAGTATACATTTTCTTTACTCCAGGATGTGCACAATATACTGCTCTGTGGGCTTCCATAAGGATGGTATCTTGGAGATCCTTATTATCAGGAATATACGTCCTTTTATGAAATCGAAATATTCCATCATCTTCTAGTTCATATCCTTCAAACTTAAGTTCTTTTGGCTTTTTACTATCAAGACTAGATCTTACCTTTAAATACCAGCTATCTCTTATGAGATGTTCTAGTACTCTTTGCTTTAAGTGTACTTTGATAGGTATGAGAGAAAATATTCAGGGTCTTCTGCTTAAAGCATCTGCGACTACCATTTCTTTTTCTTTAATATATGATATTCCAAAGTCATATTCACTTAGGAATTCACTCCATCGTCTTTGTCTAGCATTCAATTCTCTTTGGTTAAACAAATACTGTAGACTTTGATGGTCGTTTTTAAGCATAAAGCTTCGCCCTATTAGATAGTATCTCCATATCTTTAAAGCTAGTACTACAGTGGCTAACTCTAAATCGTGAGTGGCGTAGAGTTCTTCATGAGGCTTTAATTTCCTTGAGGCATATGCTATTACTCATTTATCCTGCATTAATATTGCACCTAATCCTTGCTTGGATGCATCAAAACATACAGTAAAATCTTTGTCCATATCCGAGACTCTTAAGATTGGTGCACTGGTCAGCAGTGTTTTGAGTACAAAGAATGTTTTATTACATTCCTCAGTCCATTCATACTTAACACCTTTACGTTGAAGAGTTGTAATTGACTTTGCAATTTTAGAGAATCCTTCCACAAATATTCGGTAGTAACCAGCTAAACCCATAAACCTTCGTACTTCATGTGCATTTTTTTGTATTGGCCATTCCATAATTGCCTTTACCTTCTCAGGGTCTACTGATATCCTTTCACCTGATATGATATGACCTAAGTAATGAATTTTTTTTTTCTGAAAGAAAGAACACTTGGATAAATTTCCATATAACTGGTGTTTTCTGAGGCAAGATAATACTATCCGTAAATGGTCTTCATGCTCTTTCTTGTTCTTGGAATATATAAGAATATCATCTATGAAAACTTGTACAAATTGATCAAGATATTTGCGAAAAACATTGTTCATAAGGTTCATGAATGCTGCCGGTGCATTAGTCAACCAAAATGGTACCACTGTGAATTCATAATGTCCAAAGTGTGTTCGGAATGTTGTCATAGAAATATCACTTTCTGAAATCCTTAATTGATGATAGCCTGATCATAGATCAATTTTTGAAAAGATAACAACTCCTTTCATTTGGTCAAAGAGCTCATCAATTCGAGGCATTGGATACCGATTCTTTACCTTAGCTCAATTCAAGTCTCGGTAATCTATGCATAATCTTAAGGAACCATCTTTCTTCTTGAAAAAAATTACGGGAGCACCCCAAGGTGATATACTGGGTCGAATGTGTCCTATATCCAATAGTTCCTTCAATTGAATTTGTAATTCTTGAAGTTCTGGAGCTGTTATTCTATAAGATGTTTTAGAGATTGGTTGAGTACCAAGTTTCAATTCTATTGTGAGATCTAGCTCTCTTTCGGGGAGTAATCTGGGTAGTTTCTTTGGAAATACATCCAGAAATTTGGCTAACATCGGATATTGTTCTAAGGATGGTCCTTTTTCTTTAATTACTTTTTGAATTACATATGCCTGAAAGCCTTTCTTTAGGCAATGCTTCATTTTCATTGCTGATATGTAGCGTAAAGATACTTTTCTCTTGATACCTTGAATTTGGATTACCTCTCCTTCATCATTTATACCAATAATTCTTTTCCCATAACAGTCTACCCAAGCTTGATGAGCTTCTAACCAATCCATACCTATGACAAGATCATAAGTTCCTAGTGTTGTAACATAAACTTTCAATTTAGTCGAACAAAACCCTAGATCAATTTTGCATTGATCCACACTTAAGTCTACAGATTAGAGTTCTCCTAAGGCCATTTCTACTTGTCTGAAATAGTTTTGTTTGCAAGCTGCCAACCCACATTTATTTAATGCATATAATGAAGAAACTATATAGGGCACCAATATCAAATAAGATTTTGAATTTTATGCCATTAATAATACCTGAAGATTCCACTACAGTGGATTGATGTGCTGCTTGATTGTTGTTGACTAATGCATGGATTCTATGATTGCCTTGGGTATTTGGTATTGGTTCCTTTCTAGTCCTATACAATATACTTGATGAAGCTTTTGGACAATCACGTTGAAAATGCAGTCCTCCACATCCCAACAATTAACCTATGTTGGTCCTCTTGAATCATAATGTGAATTTCTAGATAAAGAGCTTCGTCCTCTCATGTTGCTTCCTATCAAATTTCTTTGTCTATTAGAATTTCCACAAGATTTCCATGGAATTGTGTCTGATGATTCAACAGTTATAGTATTAACTCCCATGGGAACTCTTGCTCCTACACTTCTTGGGGTAAATCTATTACCATAAGTTGGTCTTGAGCTACTTCCCCTGAAGAAATTTCGGGGAGTCTTTCCTGAAAACCTTGATTGTAGAGGTTCTACTGGCCCGAGATCCTTTTTGATTCCTAGATATTCTTCTCCATAGCGGTCACATTCTACTACTTTGACTATTGATGATGGTTTCCACATCCTAACCAAGGCCCTGATGCTAGGATTTAACCCAAATAAGTAGTGAATGTATTTCACAAGTTCCATAAACCTTATTTAATATTCTTCCACCATTTTATTACCTTGAATTAATGTATGAAAGGCCCCGGCTTGTTGTTCTTGAAAATATGGAGGTAAATATTTAGCACGAAATCTTTCCTCGTACAATTCCCAAGGGACATTATCCGTTGTGAGGTGTAGTTGTTTTCCAAATTTCCCCACAAAATTAAGGCACTTTCCTTTAATTTAAATACGACAATTTTTGTTTTTGAATAAGAAGAGTACTCTCTTAGTTTAAAACATCTGTTCATTCTTTCTAACCATGCCTCAGCACGTTCTCCAGCTCATCCTGCAGAAAATTCTAGGAGTTTAATTTTTTGTAACTCCCTAGAAATATCTTCCTTTGATCTTTTATACTTAGAATTTTTTGGTTCTGTTGAATTGGTTTCTATAGGTTGAGGTTTCTCTTCTTTGGTCTTAGCCATTGTCGACCCTTTTAATGTTTCCAGTAAGGCTTCCAATGATTGCATTATCACGGTCAACTCCGGTGCTGGAGCAATTGGTGTCGATGATGGTCTCGATGGATACGGTGATGGTGGTGGCGATGAAGATGGTGATGACGACGGTGGTGGCGTTAATGATGGGGTTGTTGTCCGATCAGGTCACCGTCGTTGATATGTCCTTATAATCATAATGTTTCCTGTATACATAATAAAATTGTAAAAAAATTGAAGTATACTTTCATATTTAACATATAATTTGCAATTTTAAGTTTACAAACTGGTATAGTTATTTTTGCTATTTTTACCTGCTAGGCAGGTCTCACTGGTACCGAGGTCAAGGAGGGTGGTCTCACGAAGTCCTTGTCCTAATGCAGGGTATTCTATCCTAATGCCTAATAATTCTTAGTAGAATGCATGGGTCTTTATAAACCATAATATTTATTTCGCAATTTACCTAATTATGCTATAAAATATTTACAAAAATAAATGAGTTGAACAAGAATAATTTTCCTTCTTCATCATAGCTGGGGCATAATGCTCAAAACTAATATATATATATATATATATATATATATATTATATATATATTATATATATTATATATATTATATATAACACACTTTATTTTAATAAAATCTTTACATTATATAAGGTCTCAATATAATATATACAAATGTGCCCCATGTGCCCCTTGTGCCCCTTGTGGGAGAGGTTTGATTGTTTGGAGGACTTCTATAATATATATAGCAAGGTTTATTAAAATATAAAGTCTCTATTATTATAAAATCATATATTACATTAATTATCATTTATTGATTTTATAAAGTAACGATACAAAACCTAAAATATTGGTTTCTCTAGGCATTTTTTTTTTCACTATGAACATATTCTTGAGACCTTTCCAAACAGTGTGGGGAAAGATTTTTCAGCTGTAATGGGTTCGATCCTAACCTGGAAATGCTAATCTTTAATATGAGGACAAGTAATGGTTTTAATATTCTTATACATTACGTATTTATAATACATTTTCATGGTTGCGTTTGATGTAATAAGAGTATTTCCAATTAAATTTGTGAAGTATATGATTTATAACCTACACTAATATAGGAATTTACGAGAGTCATCGACTAGGTGTTTTAACTTTAGCATAAGTTAATAAATTTTAAAAACCTTTAGACATGGATTTGCTTCATTACAGATTATAATTCCATTTCAGCTATGATTATAAAATTAGTATTACTGTAGTGATGAGTGATAGATCTATCATATATATATATATATATATATATATATATATATTGTAATGCGTAAATAAACAATGGCCCCTACCAAATTCTATAATGCATTGATCATATAATGGAATTATGGTTATATAATATATATACTTGATCATTTTAAAATTTGCGGAAAGTTATTATAGCTACGCTATAAAGTTGATACTTTCTCTGCCTCTACCAAGAAGCTATCAATAGATTACTTATATAACCTTTTATAAAATTAAAATAGCAATTTAATTAATTTTTAAAATCTTAATAACATAAATACATATTAAAATATATTAGGAAATAAGATACTCATAAACATTTACAAACCATCTAATTATAACCACATTAGCTTACTTATAAAATTAAAATAATAACCATGAACTTCTACAACTATAAATCTCACTCAGTCTAAACCAACCGCTTATACAAAACTAATATTTTCATTTTGATTTTTACCTTTCTCAACCAAATTTCGCTCTTCACTACATTCAGAAGAGCGTGTTTTATTTGTTTCTACAAAATTTCAAATCGCATCCATATTTGCCACATCAGCGACCAAGCAGATTGTTTGACACGTCATATATCTATCATCACACGGTTCGGACAATTTATTCACTTTGTGGGAGAAGCACTATATTGCATTGTCGGATTGTTGCTACTGAAGTAAAGGCAGTGATAAGCGATATAATTTGTTGAGGAGTTGTCTATAATACGACTTTTTGGAGATTCCGGTGACGGAATCCGGCGGAAGAAATGAGGTTAAATCTTGATTTTTAGCAGTTAAAATGGTTTTTTAACTGCATATTTGGATTCAGCGCCCTGGAAAACCCCTGGGAGCCATTGATTATGCAGAAACTAGCGATCAAACTTGGGATTCCAATGAATTGCTGCCGGATTTTGACCGGAAAAATCCACGGGAAAGGCTTTCAAAAAGTCGCGTTATAGACTACTACATTTGTTGAAGCATCCGTTTTAACCGGATCTGTAAGAACCCTTTATATATGTTATAGAAAAGTTATATTTAATAAATATACTATAATTGTTTCATCTAAGTGACAACGTTGAGGTGTAGTTCTGAATTATATTGCAGTGGGTCTGTAGTTCAAACTTCTGAGAGGCCCTACTGTCTTATAAACAAATTTTTCTAAATTGAAATGAATAATTTCCTCATTCATGGTGTGACGGTAGTCATTTGGTTATGGGATGGTGCAAGATTTGAATTTCATTGCATTGTTTCCAGAACTTTGGAATTAACAGAATATATTATCATAATTATATTTCCGCAATACAAATTTAAGTTTAAATTTAAAATTAAGAAAATAATAATATATCGTTACATTTAACTGTGCATATAATAATTTACGCGGTGGATGGAGCGTCCGTCTTATGACCAAGAGGTTCCGCTGGTGGTTGACATACGTCAACCAATATCATATGACATTAAGTGCCACTCACAAAATGGGTTCTCACGCGTCAAACTATTGAGAAAGGGTGAGGGAGGACTGTGGCATTCTTAGCGCATGGAGGTTTGTAGATTTGTGGCTAATATATATCGTGTGGCTATAGACAATTCTCATTGTTCAGTCCATTTTTCTGCTGGCAGAGGTCAAGGTATCGAATCATGTTGCTTATACATTTGCGGCTTGATACATCGAGTTCGAATTTGATAGCGAAACAACTACAGATAGGTAAGGAGGCATGGGAAAGACACAATAATGAAGACAACTAATGAAAATTTCCTTGAATAGAAAGTATGAATTTATAAATATTTTACAGCATATATTTATATATGTACATATATTTTATTGACTATCTGCAATTTCGACTTATAACTTATTGCCATTGACACCAGGTATGGCAGTCGTGGGCATAAACCAATTCAGCAAGGGTTTAAACAAATTTACCCAAAAGCAAGGAATTAAGACAAGTGCGTAAGGGTTTACTACTTTGGCTAGCGCTCAATTGTACAAACATACACGCTCTAGTCACTTCCATAATGACTGTAAAGTAGGTGCAAAAATATCGTTGCAGATGTGAATCATCGTGCCAAAGTTTGCTTGTTCTCTGATGAAATTATCTTTAAAATCCTCATCAATGTATTTTTTTTTTTTTAATTTGCATACAGAAGATTTGATATAATACTATGGCTTATTCGATATAATACTGTGGCTTATTCATTTGTAGCTCTCTTATTTTTTGAGCTTGGATGTACCTTTGCTTCATCCAATGTAAGACCTTTCTATTTGTTTATTCTTCACTCAAGAGTTCAGTAATTTTTTGAATTCAACTGTAACCTTATCTTAACAGATTTAAATCTGTAAATCTTAACAGACTTAACAGGTCCGAGAGTTTGAATTAATCTCTGATACCGAACTGTAAGAACCCAATCTCAAACTAATTTTAAAATAGTATAACATGAAATTTTACATACAGAATTTAAATAATTAATCTAATGAATACCAACCTATTTGCTTTGCTGACAATCTGTCTGCTTTGCTGCAATTCTTGTCTGGTTGCGTTACTAAAATGGCCAAAACTTCCCGAACTAAGTACAACTTAGGTACTCAGTCTCAGAAAGCTTTCAATTGAAGCAATCTGATTTCCCCGTGCCCAAAAACATCAGTATAATTAAGACTCAAGTTTCCTTCATAGTTGTACTACAGTATCCAAAATTGTTCTCAACTCTGCGCCCCCCCCCCCCAAAATGGTTTTTCCCTTCTCCTTTTATTTCCTCATCCACCGCCTTCTTTTCTTCTTCATGTCAATATTTTGGTTACGTGTAACTTTTATGAAATCGAATCTCATTTGATTTCGTAGATTATTTGAATAT
>APFE031439061.1:143603-166084 GCA_000404065.3 Pinus taeda | reverse complement strand
TATATCTGTGTGTGTAAGGGTCGACTTCTATATAAAAAATTATCAAGTTTTAGGTTTATATATACTCTCGTCGGAAGATTCTTCTCTCAAGGAACTATCATTTATATTCTATCAATTTTGGTCCTAATGATGGGTCCCCTTTGGGGTTTGAAACGTCGACAAAATGAACATAATAATGTGGATAATATGGATCATGCTACTCCAATAGAGAAGTTCCAAGACAAGATAAACCAAATCCAAACATCAAAATTCACCCATAAAGCTCCAATTCATCTTCCAAGAAAAAGTGTGAAATTCTCAAGAGAGAGAAGAGATCCAATCCAATCCAAAGTGATGATGAGAAAATGAACTCATCTCACTTGTATTTACTATTTATACACTAATGAGGAGTTCGAATTAGCTTCCTTGGCCTACAAAAGCTCCAAATATAAAATAATGTTCTAATAACCTAACTTTTGGTGATAAGCCCACCAAACTAGCTCACCAATGAAAGAATAAGCTTCTCAAGAGGTCAAATAATAATCTATGCATGTCGTAGGGCCCTCTATGAGGTCTGATGAGGTCCATGGGTGCCATAATGAAGAGTAGGACCCTCAAAAGTGATGGACAAGGGGTTGGCCCCTTGTTCTCCAAACAATAAACTTGTGGTGCTCCGAATGGGTGTGAGGGCACAATAATAACCTCATGGGTCTCCAAATGAGTTGAAGATGCCTGTAAATCGTTTGTAAGGGCTTTGATGATAGTGTAGGGGATACCCTATTGTCTCACAAGGCCTGGGTAAACTGCCAAGGACATGGTACATCTATGGGGTTGGCTGGGCAAATGTGAACCAAGTGCATCTTCCTCGTTCAATGGGAGTATATCGAGCATCTTGCCCATCCTCAGGGATCCATGGAGTGCTTTCTACTACTGAGGAGGCCCATGGCTCTCAACACATACCCTACATGTGCCAATGTAGACCTCTAGAGGACTAGGACACTGTATAGGGAGACCAAACCCAAGATGGAGACTATCTGCAATCCTGCATAAGATCCAATGCGTCCCCTAGCCTTCTAGTACAACAAGTCATTAGGGAAATTGAGTAAATGAGCTTATCAATCATGGATCATAGGTGGCAACTTCATAATGGCTTACCCTTCCATAATGGGGTTCGTGATGTGCCAATATCTCCTAAAATCCAAATGGGATTACCAAGTACCCTATTAGGTGGTTTCTACTTCTAAAGGGGAAAATATGTTCAAGGTACATCTTTCAAAGGTGGTGGCATGTGACAGATAGGTGAATGAAGTAGGGGATGAGAAGGCACAACCCTGGGCTACATGCTAGGGTAAAAGGGTAGCTAATAAGAAGGGAGCCCACACTTGGGTTTATAATGTATAAGAGGGAGCAATCGTGATACGTGAGGTGCCCCGGTCTTGATTTTTCCACCCTTTTTTATGTGCCTTTTACCTTTTTATGATTTTCTTTGATTAACTGCTCGGGGCTCAAGGGGTAAGAGCATGATGCATAAGATGTAGTAGTGAATATCCCCTTTTAAAGTAGGGCAGTTCATTGCCCACCAGGGGTTGGGACAATTATGGGTCCTATATGATGTAGGAGGCTCATAGAACCTATAAGAAGCAAGGTGATGGCCATGATGATGGGGTAAAGCTCATGTATTGTCTTTTTCCCACGTGCTAAATGTGTTTGTCCCAACCATATTTTGCATTTTGTGGTACATTTTCCTGTTGAATGTGGCCATATATGCTTTTGTCTTTCTTTTAAGTTGCATCAACGTCTGGGGCATCATTCCAAGCTTGAACGAAGGTGTGGGCGAGGGGAAGGGGCGAGCTAACCCTATGAGGATAGAGTGGAGGAATGTGGACCCAGGTGGGAGAAATAATGAATGGGGTAAGAATGAGTGGAGAGAGGGTAATATAAGTGGATAAGGGAGCGGGACCACAGAACCAAAATCGAGGTTTCCCATGAAATACCACCCCTAAATCCAAATGATCAGTAAAAGAGATCCCACAGGACTAGAATGCAAGGTTAATATCCAAAAGGGGTCTAGGGGACAAGGGCATAGACCTAACCCATTCTTTCCGCCGAATCCCCCCATTAATCCATGCCCAAAAGTGTCCATGATAAGCAAACTACAATACTCAATTATCAAATGACAAGGCATACCTTTAGGTTCAGGAGGCCCACCTTCAAACATACGATCATGGAAGATGGGTGAGGGACCACATGGTTGGCTCATGTGGCGAAGATATGGAACAATGAGCTAGCTAGTGGCTACAAGGGGCTGTTGGCTGCTGGCTGAGGACCATATTGGAGTAAAAAAAAATTCTCCTAGGGATATCACCCACAAAATGGTGGGTAATAGTTCCCAGTTCATGTTTTTGGTATATACTATTATTTTCTAATTAGGAATATTATAGGTTGAGGGAATTCTGGACAATAGGATAGGGTGTGATCATTACCCTTGTGGTAAATGGATCTCATCTATTGTCATTGTAGGGTGTGTGTGAGATCCTTGTCATTCATGAAAAGTGGGTATCTCTCCCTACCATCAAGTAAGGGGCTTGGCAGAGTATACCCCAGTTGGCATCCTACCCACAAGCTGGGCTTGTTGGGATTGTTCCTCCCCATCTAGCTAACAGTTGAGGTGACTTGAGATAGGGTTTGATCCTTACCTTTTATGGTAAATAGTATCTTGCTCAAGTGATGGGATGCAAGTGTTCTACCACTTGACTCTTGAGGGTCCTAGTGGGAAGGATCAATGGACAATAGAATAGAGTGTGATCCTTACCTCCCATGGTAAGTAGATCTCACTTATTGTCACATGTCAATAGGATAGAGTGTGATCCTTACCATTGTGGTAAGTGGATCTCGCTTATTGTTCTTGGATATAGGGTGGTAGCTGGAGCCCCTCTATGATGATTCTTCTTCTATAGATAGAGACATCATTATTCAACTAATGATCAAAGGATAGATAAGTTGAGATGAGATGTGATGAAATGGGTGTCTTATTGATGTAGTTGAGATGAAGGTCATGGGACTTGACTTGGAGACTAGTATGGTTTGGATGTCATGTCCCCATTTTTATTTTCCTCTATTTTACAACTAGGATGGGTTTCCAAGGTATGTGATGGCTAGGTCGCAGGAGTAGGATTATGTCATCAGGGGTCTCAGAGGAGTTTTTAGGGATTTTTATGGGGTTCGATGGCATTCGCTTGGCATATACCATCATTTACACAATTTTCTTTTCGTTTTGTTGCATTCCGACAACTTTAAAAAAATAGAGTTATTAATGGTTCTGACCTAATTAATTATGTTTGAGGTGGCATTCCAGGAGGAATATTTAATAGAATACCTTAGTGTAATAGCTCGTTGGAACCAGAACGATAAGATATACAAGATGGGATGCTTAGAAGTGACTTCCAGTGGCCGAAGAGAGTGTGGTGGGTGGTTGACCATTTTCCCAGATTAAACGTGACTTCAATTAGTCACTTAATTAAATTAAAAGAGGGGAAAATAATTAATTGAAGCAAAAATGACCAAAAGTGACTTAGTGAAATAAAATAAAATTAAAAGTCACTTATATGGAGTAAAAAACGAGTTTCTAGAATAATATTAAAATAATCAAAATAAGATGCTCCTAGAGAATTGAAGATCTATCTATGGAGTCTTTAAAAGGAGGAGGAGGAGATCATTTGGGACATCTTTGAATTGTGATATTTTCTTGTGGATAGGTTTGGAGAATCGACAGTTTCTAGCTTCAACAGTAGCCCCAGGACAAAAACCCTTGGGTGATTGAGTGAGAGTGGGCGAGAACCCATCTCTCCCCTTGGTGAATTCGTGCAGAATGCACAAGTGTTTTCAACAGTTCAGTTTATCTTTGGAGGCTAGTTGTGGCATCATTTTATATCTTTGGAGGCCATCACCTCAACCATTCTCAGTTTCTTGTATCAACTTATTTCATATTAATAAAATTAGGCTGAGTTCTTTCGCATGTCTTTCTTGTCTATTCTCAAGTTGTAGATTTAATTTCCTGTTTATGTCGTTAATTTCGTGGTTCAATGTGTGTGAATTTTAATGGGCTTGACTTAATTAATTATTCTTGAGGTGGCATTCCAGGTCGAATATTTAATGGAATACCTTAGTGTAATAGCTCGTTGGAACCGAAACAAGAAGATGTACAAGATGGAATGCGAAGTGACTTCCAATGGCCAGAGAGAGTGTGGTGGGTGGTTGACCGTTTTCCTAGATTAAAAGTGACTTTAATTAGTCACTTAATTAAATTAAAAGAGGGGAAAATAATTATTTGAAGGAAAAATGGCTAAAAGTGACTTAGTGAAATAACATAAAATTAAAAGTCACTTGGAGTAAAAAATGAGTTTCTAGAATAATATTAAAATAATCAAAATAAGATGCTTCTAGAGACTTGGAGATCTATCTATGGAGTCTTTAAAAAGAGGAGGAGGAGATCATTTGGGACATTTTTGAATTGTGATATGTTCTTGTGGGGAGGTTTGGAGAACCTTGTGTTCCCAGTTTCAGTAGTAGCCCCAGGACAAAAACCCTTAGGTGATTGGGTGAGAGTGGGCAAGAACCCATCTCTTCCCTTGGTGAATTCATCCAGAATTCACAGGTGTTTTCAACAGTTCAGTTTATCTTTGGAGGCCAGCTATGGCATTATTGTATATCTTTGGAGGCCATCACCTCGACCATTTTCAGTTTCTTGTATGAACTTATTTCATATTAATAAAATTACGCCGAGTTCTTATGCATGTCTTCATTACCTATTCTCAAGTTGCAGATTTAATTTTCTATTTTTTTCATTAATTTCGTGGTCCAATGTGTACAAATTGTTTGTAAAATTAAAGGTGTGAATTTTGGGAGAAAATTTATATTTTCTGAAGCATTATCTGACATAATTTTTATTTGGGTCATTACAGTGGTATTAGAGTTGAGTTGCAGATTGTATTTTATAGTTTTGTTGATAAATTGATGGTTGAATTTGTGCAATTTGTTATTTAAATTGACTGCATAATTTTTAGAAGCAATTTTCAACAAAAAATATATTTGGGAAATTACATTGGAGGATCAATCTGCCCTTCCATTGGGGATTATTTTTCTTCTATTCAAGACTAGATGCAATGATGATGAAACTACCTACCTTCTTATATTGAGACATGTCATCCGAGATGAGACATATGATGGAGATGGAAATTCCTCCCTAGTTGAGAGGGAGTGTTGAAAATTGTGTAGCTTTAGAATGAATTTCCCTTGGGAAACCCTATGAACCCAAAGAGAATCTATAATGGTCAAAAAGAGAATTCAAAAGAAATATTATTAATATGGCACAATTAGGCAAGCTGTAACGACCAAACCCAAATTAAACCCCTAATTTCTACAGAATTTACCAGCTACAATTTAAACATAATTTATCAATTTCATTCACATATACATACCTGGCTTCCAAGTTTGAAGTTGATTCCGTGTTGTTGTAGCCCCAATTTCTCTCGATACCAAATGACCAAATCCTCCTAACCAAACTGAGAAAAACCTTGGTACCCAACTCCAAGATACTTCACAATTGAAGTACTCTGGACCCTGTGCCCAAAAGCTTCAAGAACAATTACTCAAATCTCAAGTTTTGATTTGAATATCTAGTTCTGATTCAGATCTCCGTTCTCCTTCCACTCTTTCTTACCCCCCAAAAACCCCTCCCCGGTGTCTCTACGTACTCAAATAAATAACCTCCTAGGCGGTTGCCGCCCTCTCCATCGCCCTCATCAGATTTTATTTGACAGTCATAAGCTTTACGTGTAACTGGGAGGTGAGGGTATATATATATATATATATTTGTCATGGTTAAACTAATAATTTAACTTTTATAAAATTTATTATAGTATTTAAATAAATGAATAGTTATGTCTTATTCTATATCTATATCTATATCTATATTATCTATATCTATATCTATATCTATATATATATATATATTATATATATATATATTATATATATATATATATATATATATAAGCATTTGTTATATTAAATTAGTAATTTTAACTTTTAAATAGATATTTATATAATATATATATCAACAATAATTAACTTATAACTTTATTAATGCTATGGTGATCAATATTTACACTAGAAGGATTGAAATTGTTAATTTGATTTTAAAACCCTATAAGTACAAAGTATTTAATATGTTTATTTTGAGTGTCAAATTTTAGATAATATCTTCCTTCTCAATAATTTAGGTATTTAACCCCTTTATCATTTATTTAAACATTTTTCCTAATTATTTAATAAGTATACTAGTGCAAGGCATGCAATGTATGCATATGTAGCTAACATATGCATACAACGTATACATGCTAATACCCTTTTTATTATAAATCAAAATGGGTCATTACACAAGCCACCATTAATGTAATATTATCTATATATATATATATAATATATATTATATATATATATATAATATATCTATATTTATCTTAGTAAATTTTGAATTTAAGATCCCTCCTAATTTTAGATGTCAACTTGAGTCTTTTAAGATCCAAATTCGACCATGAGGAAGAATATAAATATATGGTCAATCTATCTCAAACGGGAATCGTATTTTTACATCATTGAGAAAAATATTAAAAGGAAACACGCAAGTTTGTTGCTCATGTTTTATGAGGTTCGTGTAAGGATCATATTGTTTATCTAAGGCTCGCTTATGTGGAGAGGCTCTCTCTGTGGCACACAATTAGCATCTGTGACAATAACACAATGGCTTGTATTCATCACACTTCTTGTTATAGTGGCATCACGTCCTATGTTTCAATGTATCACATCCCTTGTTACAGAGGCATCGCACTTCTTGTTACAGTGGCATCATGTTCTATGTTTCAATGGTTTGCATTCCTTGATACAGAGGTACTGCATTCCTTGTCACAGTGGATCACAATTGCTCGCATACTTTGATTCGTTACATTAATTTCCCAATGGATTGCATACTTGGATCATTACATCTTGTCTTTGGTTCACATATTATTTAGCATGGCTTACATTCTCACAAGCTTTATATGGTTTGTTTTTGTTCACCTAGTAGCTCACATCATAATTTCTGCAACCCATATATGTACCACTGGTAAAGCTTGCATCTATCTATAGGCTCACACACTTTATGTTGTGATTCAATATCTTATGGTTCATATAAGTTATGTTATCGCTTATGTCATGGCTCACTCCTTGTATCTATTGTATGATATAACAGTTATTATGATATCATATTACAGTAAACTTTGATTCTTTATAAATATATATGCCATGAATTTAACTTATATGAGGATGGTTTGAAGACATGGGATAGAGAATAATAACCCTAACTATGACAATAATCCTTGACAATGATCATGACTGTGATCTACTAAATCGAGACAATGATTATGATATGGAAGTAACCTTAATAATACAGTGACCTTGTTGACAATGAATAGTGTTAGTGACCATGTTATCTAACATTTTTCTTGAGATATGACCTTGATAGTGTTAGTTACCTTGCTTATGACAGATGATGAGAGGAACGTCATGGATGATGCATAACAGTAATCTTGATGTGACAATTTTCTTGACGATTCTTTGATAATTAACATGAAAGTAACTCTTATGGCAACATTCTCTTGATGATAGTATGGATAACCTATATAACAATGTTATGACAACAACTCTCTTGGACTTGTTTTGTTCAGTTCACAAATAAATTTGTTGACTGACTTGGGTTGGCCTTAGGTGGCCTGATATGATTGATGAAGTCTCATGATATTGTACTTTGTATCTCAGCTGAACATTTGATGAATATCTAATAGAAGAAGAATTTGGTTGGGTTTTCTCTTGTTAAATTTTCAAATTGTTCTATGCTATATCAATTACTTTAGCCTAAAATGATACTTCAATTAGCAATCTTTCCAATTACAATTAGCCTTTCCATTCATCAACATTGATTGAAGATAGAACAATAAATGCAATGACAAAGGAGACAATCAACACATCAACAAGAGACACTAGGTTTGATCAAAGACTGAGGAAAAACTCCACATGGGGGAAAACCCTTTGAAATTCTTCTTCTATTAGATTGTCCTAAAATGTTCAACGGAGAATAAAATGAGCCCAATAAAATATCATCAGAAAAACAACCCAATAACATTAAGAAATAAGTTTCCAACATCAAAATATATCAGTGACAACTTTTCCCGTCTGTGGTCAACTATTGTCAACTTCATTCTTTGGTCAAATTTGAGTCATACTTCCCAGTCGCATGCAAGAGGAGTTGTGCAAGCGACTGAAGGATTTTGGTCGATTCCTTGATGCCTGCAAGCCAACGACTATGGTCGAATTTTCCTTGTGACATGCCTGCGACTGTAACCCAAAAACCCTAAAATATATGCGAGCCTTGGACCTTGTAATTTCGGACTTTCGTGAAATTTTGTTGTCATCCCTGCCTCAAACCTGTACAAGTGAATCAATGAAGAAAAAAAGAAGAATATATCTAGTGATATCAAAATGAGCTTGAGGTCATTTGCATTTACAGGCTTCCAATGCTATCAAATTTTCTTTAGGGCCGACCTTGCCTAAATGTGCATATGTGGGATTTTCTTCATAAATACACTTTCCCTTCTCCAAATTTGATGATCTTTAGATCAATTTTGGTCCTCTTGAAAAGTGGAATTTAATGCAATCACCATATCTATCAAATGATGTTTCCAAAGTGAAATTTGGTCGTATTGGCATAATTTAATACTCCCTCTCAACTAGGGAGAATTCCACCTGTCAATATCTGACCATTGATTAATATGTCATGTATATGTTATCATGATATCATGTCCCATCTCTACTCAACTCTATCTATTGAAACATTCTTGAATCTAAAGAAGAAGAATCATCGGGGAGCTAAAGATACCACCCTCTACATCGACAGAGAGCATATCTCAATTCAAAACCACATTGGAGAGTACATCTCAACCCGAAATCTCATGGGGGAGCTAAATATCTCCGACCCCGTATCGAGAAATAGGTGATATAGGGGAGCACATCTCAACCCATCTTATTGCCTACCAATCTTCCCAACGATGACCCTCGAGAATCATGTGGTAGAAAAATTGCATCATAATCTAAGCTTGGGTGATATACTCGACTTACCTAAAGGTAAGGATCGCATGCCCCCAAGCCTCCTCAATCCATTGGCCAGATGGGGAGGGACAATCTCAACAAGCCCAACTTGTGGGTATGATGCCCATTGGGGTATACTTTGCAAATACCATGACAGGGGAGCAACATCTCCAACCCTATGGGTAACAGATAGGGTGATACCCTATTTTCCAGAGATCCCTCAACCATAGGAGCTCTCTATCTCAATTCCACACTGTGGGAACTCAAACAGGGGGGAAGAACTAGCTCAGTCTCCTTGATAAGCGATGCCCCTTATCAGGAAAGGTCACATCCATCAGTCCAAGCTGCTCTTTGAAGACCAAGAACTTCCCTTTCGGTAAAGCCTTGGTGAGAATATCTGCAATCTTCTCATTTTTCGATATGTGGAGTCTAACGGCTCCTCTAATACCATGTCTCAAATGAAGTGATATCGGATCTCTATATGCTTGGATTTGTCATGAAATACATGATTCTCTACTAGATGGATCCCACCCTTGTTGTCTCAATATATCACTGTAGTATCTAGAACCTACTCAAATAGCTCTCTAAAGAGCTTCCTCAACCAAACAGCTTCGCAACTAGCCATGCTAGCGACAATATACTCTGCTTCAGCAATACTCAATGCTATGAACTTAAACTTCTTTCTCATCCAAGATATCATGGTAGATCCAAGGTTGAAACAACATCCAGACGTACTCTTCTTGTCGAAAATTTTTCCTGCTCAGTCAGCATCGGTGTATCCATGAAGTCGAACATCTTCAATAGAATATCTCAGACCAAGTGGGATCCTCCCATGCAAATATCTCAAAATGTGTTTGGTAATGATCCAATGTGTATGGTGATGCTCAGTCATGAATTGACTCAACGTGTTCACCACATAGCATATGTCCGGATGGGTGTTCACTAGGAACATCGAAGCCCCAATCAATTGTCTATATTTGGATGGATTCTCCAAATTGGGTCCTGCAACTTCTTCACGTAACTTCTTGAAGTTCATTTCCATCGGTGTGGGTAGTGGCTTGCATTCTGTCATTCCAAATCTTTCTAGCAACTTCACAACATGTTTTCCTTGTGAAAGGAAACTCTCATCAGGCCTTTGCCACACCTCAAGGCCTGGAAAGTAGTGCATGAGTCATGTTATCACAATTTTAGTTAATGGTTTTGAGGCGTTGACAGTTTCAGTGTCACTGTCAATTTGTAAAAGCAGTGTAAAAGTGCTAACATATAGAATATCAATGCTATTGTAGGTTTGTAATATAAAAATGTGCTGAAAACCAGAGTAGCAACACAAATTTGTAAAAAAAGTCAATTAAACACTGATAGTGGGAGTATCAGTGCTAAATGAAAATTTTAAATTTTTTGAGGTCCAAAGAAAAGTGTTGATGGAGCACATGTCAACAAAGAAACAATAATTTATCAAGTGAGTGCTGACTAAGCAGATGGTGATATGACATAAATCAGTATTGGGTTTTGCCACCAAGACGTAATTTTCAGTTAAACAATCATGATTGCACATAAAGAATTTAAGTAATTGTCAGTTAGGTTTATTATATGATTTACCAGCTGCCACACTTTGAAATAATTTCTTTCAAATGGTAAAAGCCCGTATACTGTATGGTTAACATGTTGTTTGTATGATGCAAAGAGGATGAGTTGTTAGTAATCTCAAAACTCCAGATCGAATCCCACTCCCATTTCTGGTGCAAGCGTCTGGCGGTGAAAATTATGGGAAGGAGCGAAAAGTTACACAGAGGAGAGCCCAAAGGATTTGACTTGCTTGAAGTCTACCCAGGAATTCATCAACTTTTTTGAGAAGTAGGGTGGGAACAATTTTTCTTCTGCTGTGCAAGTTACCATGATGGAGTTGGCAAGGCCTTTGATGAGGGTTTTGATGGCCAACAAGTCAATGTTGGGGGTATTTCTTTTCTTGTTACCGACAAGGTAATCTCAAAAGCCACAAGCTTCCCTGCACATCGAGAACGAAGTTTCAAGAGTCATGTTTTTCCCATAATCGATGTGTCGTTTTTCTTGAGGGATGAGTATAAGGATAGGTACTGGTGTTTAGATATCCATAGATCCTGGTTGAAGGATGAGTGGCATTGTCTCTTGTGTATCACATAGTGCTATTTCACGTGCAAGGGACGCTTCAACAAGATAAATTTGTACCATTTCCGGTTCCTTGCCCGCATCGTAGGAGAGGTCAGATGAACACTCCTTATTTTCTATTAATGAGTCTGAAGCATATGTCTTCTAGGGTTAGGGAATGACCTAATGTTTCTTCTAATTTTATATATCATAAGGGTTTAATAAAGTTGTTGATTGAAAAGCACTTGAGAAAAGTCAATAGGACTTGGGAGAAGTTTCTGTTTTAGGGAGGGTTTGTAGAAACTGTGAAACCAAAAAGGGACAGAAAGAAAGAAAGTAAAAAGAAAGTTAAACAACCCCAAAGCCTAGAATAGGGGACATCATCTATGCAAACCAGGAGTCAAAAAAAGATAAAACCTGTTCCTCCTTTAGTTCCTGAGTTACCAAAGGTTTATACAAGGAAGAGTCTGAGGCTGAGAAAAATACAGGATGTCCCTTCTCTCAGTGTACCTCTCCCTGAAGAAACAAAGTTCATTAAAACAACAGAAAAGGTCAAGGGAAAAACCATTGAGCTTGAAACAGAGTAGACAAACGCTGACAAAGAACCCACCTTAGGCCAAATTTTCAAAGGTGGAAAGATGCCACATACAAGACCATGGAATAAACTGATATTGAACTTTAAGAAGAAACAAAACCGTAAGTTGGCGAAAAAAGTCATTGATGTAGATAAAACACCTCAAAAATATTTAATTATAAACAGGGAGGAGACCACAAGTTCAAAGAAGTCTAAGAAGACTAAAGTCTCAAGAAAAAGGGTTGCTATAGAGGCACAAAGGAAAATAAACAGAGAAAAACTAATGTTGACATCCTACTGGAAGAAGCTAGTACACTCAGCTAGTTGTTTTAACAACACAGTTTTGATCATAAACTATTCAGATGGAGTTTTGTTGGACGCTAATAATTGAATTGTCAATGATTTTACTGTTAAAATTTAGATGAGCATTGATAGTTTCAGTGTCAGTGCGATTTTGTATTGATTTTTATAAAACGCTAACAACCAACCTGTCAGAGATCATGTTCTTATCCCGATTTGAAAGAGTATTAGTTGATTGGTCAACGCTGGAAGATCTGATAGTCTCAAAAAGAGGAACTGCATAACAAATACCATTTTTTCAGGGTGACAAGGTGCAAGTTCTAGCAAAACTAGGCAGGATATCAGTAAGTGGTTTTGACCCTAGTTTCTAGCCGAGATTCCAGCAGACTATTACATCTTTAGATAAAGATATTTTTGAGATTATGTATTGTATTCGTGTATAAGATGTGCACTCTTTATTTTTAGAAGTTTGTAATTAAGTACATGATTTGGTTTTTGTTTTTAGATTTTATATAAAGACAAAGTCTTTGGAATGGACAAGGGTTCGTTTTTTGTTTAAAAAACTATTGTGCTCTGTATATTTTGGAGATATTTTTAATGAAGAAAGCCTGAAGCTACAACAAAGATTTATGTGTTCAGTGTTCTGAATGTGTTTTCTCTAGTTTCATGTGTTTCTTCTTGCCATGATGTATCATCTTCTAACGATTGAATAAATAATATAAAGAAAATGCATTCATTGTGATGTTCTGTTCATTGATTTAATTGTTTCCACTCTTCTTTCTAAATATGGTGTTGGAATTCATTTGTTTGATGCTCCTTCTCAGTGGATAGTTTCTCTTATATTCTGCCTTTCATCACAACTAATCAATGATTCAAATTTTCTCAATTACCTTGCCTTTGTGGGATGTTTTAGTGTGATATTACATTAATCCAAGTTAGACTCCATCGCCCATTAGTATGTTTTTTTGTTCCAGATTCCAACCAACATCAAAAACTTTTACATTAATCTAGCCATAGTTTAACAAACTCGCTATGGTTGTGACCTAGGGTAGTAGAGTTTGAGGAGATATCCCCCTCCGGATTGAAGGGCCAACTTCAATCCCAAAGCGGTTGGAGGTTACCATAGAGTTTTTCCCCCACAACTAGGGTTTTATCTGAGTGATAGCAAGTCCAAGGTCCTTCATCTCAAATTCAGAGGCTATCTACCTCTTACACTCGATCATTAGGGGCTCACTACCTGTCAAGAATAGATGTTCAACATATAAAACCAAAATCAACGACATATCTTGGACTAACTTGAAGTAGAGGTTGGGATTGAAATTGCTTCTTGTGAATCCCAGCTTCACCAAATAATTGTCTATGCAAGCATATCATGCTCTGAGGGCTTTCTTCAAACCATATAGTGCCTTCTTCAACCTTCCAACATTTGTTTTTTGATCCTCTACTTCAAATCCTTGTGGCTATTCAACATACACTTCTTCTTGTAACATGCCATGGAGGAATGTAGCCTTCACGTCCATCTGATGAAGGGTCCATCCTTGACTTGCGACAAGGGAAACTATCAAATGAATGGTTGTATATCAAGCCACAAGTGCAAATATATCATCATAATCTTCTCCCTCTTTTTGGAAGAATCCTCGACCTAAGAACCTTGCCTTGTATTTCTCAATGCTACCATCAACTCCATGCTTGATCTTGAATAGCCAGATTGAAGTCACCACAAATTTCCCTTTTTGTCTCGGCACAATATCCCATACGTCATTCTTCATAATTGATTCATATTATTCAGCCATAGAATCTTTCCAAACTTGTCTTTTACAACTTCTTTGAATGTGGGAGGTTCGGCTTGAATCATGGTGCTTATGGCTGCAACATATCCCTCCTACCTACATGGATTCTTCCTTTCTCTAAATGATCTTCGAACAGGAACACATATCTCATCATCCTGTAATGTATCACAAAGCTAGAGTGGGCTCTTCCTAGTGGGAGGATCACATGGAGGAGGATTTAGGGGATCCATGGGCTCCATGGGATCATCAACAATATCTATCTTAGATTTGGGCACGTAAAGACCATCTAAAATATCCATATCATCATTATTCTTAGGAGGAGGAGAAGGAGGAAGGTCCCTTGCTTTTCCAAGGGCAACATCTTCATCGAATGTAACATCCCTACTAATTTTAACCTTCCTTTAACCAGGAATATATACTCTAAATGCTTTAGAATTTTCACAAATTCCAACAAACATACCTTTTCTTCATGAGGCTTCCAACTTGTTTCTTTTGTCCTTTGGCACATGAAAGTATACGAGATAGCAAAAGATACAGAGATGACCAACATCGGGCTTGACACCTGTGAATACTTCTTTGGGGGTCTTGTTGTCCAGTGCTTGATGAGGTACCCTATTTTGAACATATATGGCAACATTTGTTGCTTCTCCCCAAAGGAACTTTGACAATTTTTTATCATGGAGCATTCCACATGAAACGTCTATAGGACTTGTTCTTTCTTTCAACCACTCCATTTTTTTCAGGAGTATAGGGCACAATTGTCTCTTTCTTGATACCTTCCTTTTTGAAAAAATCGATGAAATCCTTTGATATGTACTCTCCACCATTGTCGAACTTGAATATTTTGATTTTATTCCCTGTTTTATTTTCGATCAAATATTTGAACTCCTTGAACATTTTGAAGGTTTCATCCTCATGCTTCAAATAATATATCCATGTCTTTCTTGAGAAGTCATCAATGCAGGTGACATAGTAGAGATGGCCACCAATAGAATGGACGGGCATTGGACCACATATATTGGAATGAATGAGATGGAGAATGTCATTTGTCTTGTTCTCGCTAGAGGGGAATGGTCCCCTTGTCTTCTTTCCACTGGCACAACTCGGACATACTCCATCATGATGGGCTTGAACCTTGGGAATCCCTGAGACCGATTTATCCAAATTTGGAAGAACGTCATAATGTAGATGGGCCAATCTTCGGTGCCATAGTTTGCTTAGATGATTAGTATCATGGACCAATACCAGAAGTGGTCTTCTAGTAACCCTATAGAGTCCTTCATATCTTGATCCTAGTGTGAATGCATCTCTCATAGGTGATTCAACAGGCCAAGTAAGAACCTTTCCCTTGATGAAGTCAACCCTCATCCCTTTGTCTGCCAAAGTGGATATTGATACCAAATTCTTCTTCAATCCTGGCACATACATCACATCATGGAGAAAAATATATTCTCCCTAATTCAAATGAAATTTGACGGACCTAAAACCTTTAACGAGATCAGTGGAGTTGTCTCCAAGAATAATTTTCAAATTTGACTCCCTCTCTACCAAATTAGAGAGAACTTTCTTATAACCAGAGAAGTGATGAGTGGCCCCACTATCAACCAACCAACTATCCCACAAATCTAGAGGAGATGAACTAGTAAGGGAAGAAATAAGAATATATATATATTGATTTGCAACATTGCTTTCATACCTAGGGAATTTTGACTTCTTTTGTGGATGACGATCTTCTTCATGATCGCTTGGAGCATCTCTTCTTCTTCTTTCATCTCTTCCATTGCGATCATTCCTTCGGTCATCTCTCCTTCTTTGATAATTGAACTTGTTGTTGTTGCTTCTAGTATTGTAGTGCGGTCCATTGTTCTTTTTGGGGAGATCTCGAGCATAGTTTCCTTTCTTATGACAATTGTAGCATTCGATGTGGAAAAATTCCTTCCTTCTATTTGGATTTCAAGGAGGAGGCTTTCTTGAATGTGATGGACCTACTTTCCCTTTCTTCTTCTTGTCATGAGTGATGAATGCAGTGGATTCTTCTTCTTCATGCTTTTGAATCCTTCCCCTTGATGTCATCCTTGATTCTTCTTGAGTGATTTTTCCAACAATTTCATCAAATGATGGGAGGACATTGTTGTTGCTTATAGTAATAGTAAAGGTTTTCCAAATAGGAGGGACACTTCTTAGAGTCACAATTACCAATTCCCTATCAAACACATATTCCCCAACTCTTTGCAATTGACCTCTAAGGCGATATATCCTCATTATGTAGAATTACACATATTCTCCTTTGTTCATCTTTGTGTCTTTGAGTTGATCTTTCAAGGAGATGATTTCATTCAATATTGTTGACTTCATACATTCCAGCTACCTTACCATACATGTCCTTAGACCTTCTCAAGTTTCCAGCATATGCAAGTAAATTATCTTGTAAACCATCAACTACTATTTGCTTTGATTTTAACTCACCTTTCTTGTGCTTGTTCTTAATAGCAGCGGAAGCATTCTATGGAGGCTCAGGTACTTTTCCTTGAATATAGTCCAAAACATCATTATTATCCTCTATGATATCCAACCTGTCTTTCCATGTAGCAAAATTGGATGAGTCACCCAACTTCTCATTTTCCTTGAAGAAGGAAGGCATCTTGCCTTGACTAGATTGGCTTCTCAACTTTCCCAAAGATGATTTCTTCAATGCTTGTCTCGTTTTGGGCTTGTCCTTCACCTTAGCTCTAATACCATGTTAAATTTCCAGATTGTTCTATGTTATATCAATTATTATAGCCCAAATCAATACTTCAATTAACAATCTTTCCAATTACAATTAGTCTTTCCATTCATAAAAAATTATTGAAGATAGAACAATAAATGCAATAACAAAGGAGACAATCAACGCATCAATAAGAGACACCTGGTTTGGTCAAAGACCAGGGAAAAACCCCCCAAGGGGGAATGCCCTCGAAATTCTTATTTTATTAGATTGTCATAAAATGTTCAGCAGAGAGTACAATGATCCCAATACAATATCATCAAAAAAACAACCCAATAACATCAAGAAATAAGTTTCCAGCATTAGAATATATCAAATAAAACTTTTCATGTCCGCAGTCAACTTCGATCTTTGGTCAAATCTGAGTCAAACTTCACGGTCACATGCAGTAAGAGTTATGCGAGTGACTGAAGGCTTTAGGTCGCTCCCTTGATGCCTATAAGCCAATAAATGTGGTTGAATTCTCTCTGTGACGTGCCGACGACTATAACCCAAAAACCCTAAAACAAATGCGAGCCTCGAACCTTGTAATTTTGGACTTTTGCGAACTTCTATTGTCATCCCTGCCTCAGACCTATGCAAGGCAATCAATGAAGAAGAGAAGAAGGAGATTATTATTGATATCCAAATGATCTCTAGGTCACTTGTATTTATAAGCTTCCAACGATGTTTAATTTGCTTTAGGGCCGACCTTTTCCAAATGTGCATATGTGGGATTTTATTCATAAGTACACTTTCCCTTGTCCAAATTTAATGATATTTTAGGTCGATTTTGGTCCTCTCAAAAAGAGGAATTTAATGCAAAATTATCTCAATCAAATGAGCTATCCATGAGGAATATGACCATAGTTGCATAATTTAACATCCCCCTTATGGGGCTTTACCCTGGTTTCTTACCTAATCCCTGGTGTTTGTATTATGCATGCTTTTCTTCTGTTGATTTGTAATGTTTCTCTATTTATTGTTCTTTCTACATAATTGATAATGTTGATAATGATGTTTGGGGTGAATGTAATGAATAAATGTTTAAAATTTTTAAAATGTAATTATCTTCAACAAAGAACAATCTAGCCCTAAAAATTAACAGTACCCATTAACTACCATCACGTTGAAGCCTTGAAACTCCTATGTGGGAAGACCTCTTCTTACTACCAAAGCTGCATCAATGAAATTGTGTGTAGCTCCACCATTGACCAAAGCTATGATTCATTGTCCCTTTGCAATCCACTTGATCTTGATGGTGTAATATTTTGGAATCCTTGAAATATTGGTGATATTACCAACCCTAATTTTTGTATGAGCTTCTCATCTTCTTTAGCCTCCTCAAGGGGTTGCTCTTCTTTGGAGCCGCTAGGTTCATTGCTTGGTGCTAGTGTTAGACCTTCTTCATTGTCGTTGTCAGACACTACTTCAATATAGTGGACTTTCCATTTGCCCAAGCATCGGTGACTTGGTTCCCATGGTTTCTTGCAAGTGAAACAAAGTTTCTTCCTCCTTAGTTCACTCCGAGTTTCATCATCCAACCTATCCTTTCTGCTCCAATCTCTCTGAAATGAATTCTTCTATTAGTCCTTCTGAGAGATGATTGGTTTGGATGAGAACTTAACTTTAGGTACTACATCTCCCATATCTCAAGTCTTGGTGATGGCATCATGTAGGGTGGGAGATTTGAAAGCCTTGACCCACCCATGCAGTCATAGTGATTCATCTAAACCTCCTATGAAAAGCATGACCAATCTCTGCTAAGATATTTCTACCACCATGATCGTTATCTGTTGGAATCTTGAAATGTATGACTTTGGTGGCCCACTCTGCTTGAGCTATGCTAGCTCACTAATGTGTACATCTGAGATTCATATACTCAGAAGTTGGTAGGATGCACAACTCTTAATATCTCTAGGGAAATTTTTTCCCTTAGGGTTATTAGGGAATAAGACAATATTGTACCAGTATCACAACACTTCTTTACAATTCAACAAAGATGACCATTAACATTGAATGCACACCAATGTAAACAAGTAGATGATCTTCAACAATTCCAATAGTACACATCAAGTTACAATTCCCATAGATTGACTTCCTAGGGTTATTACACTAGCAAATTTTGTTGTACAACACTCAATGATTAACCTAACAACAACATAAATAACTAGCTTATTATTTCTTTTTGACACTGCACAACTCACCTTCACAACTTTGTTGCTTTCCTGCTTTGTATCATCAAAGAGCCCTAATGGACTCTATTGTTATCCTAGAATGACATGCTGCTTGCTTATCCACTTTCTCTAGCTAGGCCTTGACTTTGCTTCCTCAAGTGTACTTTAGTGAGGAGTTTTTGCCACTACAAACCCTTAGACGTGGCCCACAACCACAAAATATGCCCTCATTTCCAGAACAACTTGGATGATCCTGCTACTATAGGGAAACAACCTTAGAGGCCCTCAATGCCTCAGGTAGGAAAATTTTCTTTCTTGAACGATTTTTTTACCATAGAGAAATCACTTTCAAGAGGGCCATTGCCACAGACCAAGATATTAGCTCTCAAATAACCTCGTTACAGGGAAACTCCTCTACATGCCTTAGATTAGGGCTATTTTGTTGCTAGTAAGAATCTCGTTGCCTTGTAATTTCCTTAATAGGCTTAAATTGCCACAAGAAGGGCTGCATGCTGCCTAGATAAGGTCTTCACTAACTTGGAATTGTCTTAGATAGACTTCAATGCCAAAAAATTGCTCCTCAAACCAGTCAATCCACAAAAGTCCTCTCTTGATTTCCAAAATCAGATGAAAGGTGCCTCATAAAATTATGCCAAACATAGTAGTGAGAAGGGATTGGCTAGGGTGGAATCTTTCACCATTGAAACCAATTAAGATAAAAGGGTCTTAAAACCCTCCAAGAGCCTCACCTCAAAAAACAAAAATATCCACAAACCATGGTGAGAAAAATGATTCTCCTCTCTCTTATTTAAAGGTTCCCTTTGGGGCCTCTTCCCCTAATTTTATTTGAGGGACTAATGAATTTCCCTCCTTTTTTCCCTAAATTTGGTTTCTTTAACAAATTTTCCTCCAATTACCCCAATTTACCCAATGTTACCCCAATAACATTGAATAATGGTTTCCCCCTTTATAAATGACTATATCCTACAGGGTTGGATAGGCTATTTCATCCTTAATTGGCCAATTTAAGTAGAAGAGGACATTATAATGTCAAAGTTGTCAATCACTATGAAAGGGATGATGTCTTAGAGGATATACTTAGTGAGTAACAAAGGCTAAGGGGGGTTGACTAATGATACCCAGGGGGAATGATTGAACTGTAAGTTCCTACTCTCACTACCTTCCAAGGTCAAAGGAAAGAAAGTCTTAATAGAGGCTTGGGCTTACAAGTCCTTTATATATTTTGGGTTGTCATATATTAAGAGCCCACCTAAAGATGTTCCATTAGTATGGAGTTGTGCCCTCTTTTTGGTGTTTAATTGATATTTTTGGCTCTAGTTATTGACATGATACAAGCTCATGACCATGATAAGGTGTATCTACTCTAACAAAGGAGAGTGCCTTACAAAGCCTTTATATCTTTTGGTATTAAGAGCCTACTTAAAGACATTGTTATGGAATTGTGTCTTCTCTTTTTTGGGCATTTAATGTATCTTTTTGGCTATAGTTACAAATATGATACTCATGGGTAAAAATAATTGAAACTGCCTTACAAATCCTTTATAAATTATTCCTCTATTGCGCAATAAAATTCCAATGTAGGGACATGCCACAATAGTGATAGCCTACAAATCATAACATCAAAATTGTTGGCATTGGTAGTACTTGAGAAATGGAGAATGTTGTCACATCAACTCTGTGATTTTCATCCCAAAGCCAATGTTTAGATTAGCAAAGATTTTGGTGTAGTCAATGCCTTATAAACAATATTTCAATCACAATTGTTATGCATGTGCGATTATTCAAAACATAGACACCTAATGATTATGTTAGTTCTCATAATTGACTAAAAAGGTAGGTCAAGGGCACTGTTACCCACCGCTAGTGGGTGACCCCTATAGTAGAATTTTTTTTCTTTAGCTGGTAGCCAACAACCCCTTGCATCCACTAGATAGCTTGATGTGCCACCATTCTTCACCACATGAGCCAACTATTATGTGTCCTCACCCATCTGTTATGATCGTGTATTTGAAGGTGGGCCTTCCAACCTCAGAGGTGTGGCTTTCATTATGTAGTTGGGTATATTTGGTTGCTTTTCTTGAACACATTTGGACATGGATTAGTGGGGAGATTCGATGAAAAGAATGGGTTTGGTCTGTACTCTTGTTCCCTTGTCCCAACTTGGTGGTTAATCTTGTATCATAGTCTTGTGGACTCTCCTCTATTGGCTATTAGCTTTAGGAGTGGCACCACATGGGAAACCCTGATTTTGGTTGCATGGTCCCACTTCTCGACACCATATATCTCACTCCCCTCCACTCATTTTAACCCCTATTCTCATTTTTCCCATTCGGGTCCACATTTGTCCATTAGGTCGGTTGACCACTACGTGTCAATGATCCATTGCAATACACCCCCCTTTTTCACAAAAGGGATAGCGCCTGATAGATGTGTCAGTGCCATTCAGCTATCATCATTAGCCTGATCATCATGTGATAATGTAAACCCACTCTGCATATATATGATGTAAATAATCTCAGTAGATCTGTGTCATGTATGTAATTGCCTAGGTAAACCTACTTTTCTGGTGACGATCTGCATTCTAGGAGGGTTCTTGTTTCACCGATCCATTCTCGGATGGTTGACAGAGTTTTCCTTCAATCTCACCCCAAAGCGAGAATGGATTTTGTCATCGGGATCTTAGGTGAGTCCTATCGTTCTAGATCGAGTCTATGTAAAAGTGATTTTGGAATGATCCTAACTATTTGGCTAGGCTATTTTATTACAAATTTCTTGGTCTGCTGGATTATATTTGTGTCACAAAAATGGGTAGTTTGTGAGGGTATATTACAAATGGGTTCCCCCCTTGTGATGTAAATAAAAAATATGAAAATCATGATGTAAAGTGTCTTGAGGATTAGAAAAATAATTTATCCCCTCATAGGTTAATTAATTAAATTTTCTGGCAAAAAATTAATTAAAATTCTAAGCCAAAAATTTAATTAATTTTAGGTCATAGGTAAATTTAAATTCTCCAAAGGCAAAATTCATTGGTCCTTAAAAATTAAATTTTAAGAAGCTCAGGGACTAAGGTAAATTAATTAATTTGATAAATTTTAAACCTTTGATCCTTGGGGTTAAGCCAAAGTCAAAATTTTGGGGTTAATTAAAATGCATTTAATTGAAAATTTTGAATTTCCCCAAATATTTAAATATTTCGACGGATAAAATTAAAAGGAATTTTAATCTTCATCAACGGTCGAGTTTGCTTTGATGAGGATTGTAGAGCCTCTAACCTACACCTCATCATCTACTATTATCTACTGTTTTTCATCACCTATCTCTCTCTTTCACCTCATTTTCCATGTAAAACCGCCCAGATCATTACATTAGATGTCATTAAGCATGATCAAGTGAGCTTTGCTAATGTGTGACTGTTTTGTTTAGATTTGACATATTTACAGGCATTCCGCAGCTCTCTGCCGATTCCGCAGCCATCTGGAGATTCCGCAGCCCTTTTTGTTGTTCTCAAGGTTCCACGTGCCATTTTGCCAAACGAGCCACATGGGTACTTAGGTATCAAGGTGCTCGAGGTTCCTGTGCCATTTGTT